>CAKAOH010019232.1:0-61008 GCA_916701665.1 Sebastiscus tertius
ATATATAAATATATAAATATATATATATATATATATATATATTTAAACAAACATAGAGAAATCATAAGAAAATATAAATAAGAAATAAGTATAATAGCAGTGCTAATAATAATGCTGAAAAATAGGATCTACCATTAAGTGTGTAAAAATGCAAGAATAGTATAAATAAATACAAATAAATTAATAATAATATGAATAACAATAAATTAATAGTAATATTATTAATACTAATTTATTATTATTATTATTAATTATACTAATAATAATAATATAAAAATAAACAACAAATAAATAACACATTATGGGGTTATAGCTGCTGATAGGTGTAAAAAAAATAATAAATATATGTTGTTTAAATATGTAACACTTTACAATCAAATGAACACGCCTCAGAGATGACAGTGAAAACATCAAGTTGTGTATGATCTCAAGTCCCGAGGGTGGACATTTGGTTTCATCCAAACTCTGAAAAATGAGCTCAAAACCAAATATAAGTTCGTTCATCCGTTTGACTCTGGGCTCATTTACAGCAGCTACATTGAACTAATGGCTGTGCCTTTGTGATATCTAGCCACGTTATTTAAAAAGATGTATGATTTAGGATCGCAAGCAGCCATGTCGCTGATACAAAAAACCTGTAGGTATGTACATATATATGTTTGTGACAGGCTGCCACACCGAGGCTGCTATTTTTTAGGGGAAGACAACATTAAGTTGATGATTCATCCCGGCTTTAAGCTTGCATTTTCACTCCTGAGTGGAGATCATTCAGAACAAAACAACAGAATAAGAAGAATAAAGGCATTAGAAGAGACAAGGCAGGCAGAGGGCAGAGAAAACATCTCTTCTCTCTAGAAGCTTTATGTATTTCTCTGGACTTCTGTATCTGTGAGTAGTACACAGCCTGCTCATCTCTTTTTCACTATAGTCTTTTATACTTGCTAAATGAACAGTGATAAGGCTAATTGTAAGAGAAAAAGGAGATCAGAGTTAATTAAAAGAGAGCCATTGTTTAGTGATCGTTTGAATATCATCTCTCACGTATGAATTTCTAATTAAATTCTCAGTTCATTAACGCAGCTTCAAGGCCTAAATCTATTCTGGTTTAGACAGGTGATACACACAAAGAGGAGTCTGGCACAAACCTGCTCAGACAAACACAAAACCCCACATGGACTTTGGTGGGGTAATTTTCTCATTAATAATTAACACATTTGAACCCATTTACACTCTTCACCAATGTGAGCTGATCTCCTCGGTTGAAGAAATCACAACAGAGAAGTGGTGATCTGAGAGGAGAGAGGCCCGTTACAGTCTGACAGGAGATCAATTCTCTCCCAGGCCTCAGGTACTCCTTATGCATTGTACAGTGAGAGTGGATGAGGCAGACATTGACCAAATAAATCAGGGGGATTTCACTGTACATCGAACAAAGTCTTTCCTCGGGGAATCCCGTTCCACAGGCTTCACATTTGTTCAAGCCTGTGGGAAGTACGTGGGCCTTTATAGATGTGGTCCATAAGGAAATAGGATAAAGGTGCAAAACTAGATGTGCTGAATCAGTGTGCAATACGCAGTCGAGACTAATCAGTTAATTATATATTTTAAAAATTTTGGGGGGCATTTTCTTTTCTTTTGGAAAACACATTAAACTTGCAGTAACTGTTTTTTTGGCCACTAGGGGGCAGTGGAAACATGAACTGAACATTCACACATCATAAATTGATTAAACTCGTTAGCAAACCTTTTGTTATTTACACATCCAGAAGTTACAGTGCAATAGTATCATTCATTTGGAGACCTGTTGACTGATGTTAGGTTAATAATTTTCCCGTTTTTTGTCTCGGTTTTTGTTCTCCACCAACTCCTGATGTAAATATCTGTCTCTTTAGCTGCTAAATGCTCCACTATGTTCACCATGCTAGCCTCTAACCGTGTCTGTCTGCTGTTTGATGCTGAGCAGGTAGTGTACAGTGTTTTTTTAACAGCTGTGGTGAGAGTGAACCAGAACAGTAAAGTTGTTGTCGGACTGCTAAACAATGAGCTGAAACTCACTATAAAGCCGTGTAAAGCCGAGGGGAGCTGCAAATTCAGATGATAATTCTCTGTAGCCTAGGTTCAGCAAGAACATTTCACATTGTCATTTGATATGTTATCATGAAAATATCTTAAATATCTTAAGATTTAGGTCCTGGTTGATCTGTTGTTACTGGTGACAATGGAAAGTGTGTTTTAATAAAAAAGGGTTCAAATCAAAATGGCTCGAGTTTCAACCACTAGAGGTGATAACCACGCATGGTGGAAATGCAAAACTGTACTTGAGTCACATGACTTGGACTCAAGTTAGACCCAAGTCACAAATCTGTTGAGTTTAGACCTAATTTGACAAAATGAAAAACGGCTTGAAACTCGACTTTAACACCGACGACTCGTGACTTTTTATGGCCCGCTATGACATGCACGGTGAGACTATGACAAACAGAGATGGTCAAAAGCTTCAGTAGGCTACTGTCCTGCAGCCTCGCTATAGGTTAGCGTTACTTGTACTGTAAGATGGTAATCCGAGCCGGTGGAGAAACTAGTTGGGCTACTCCTGATGGTCCCTTCAGGGTCTCTCAAAGCAAAGTTTCCTGCAGGGCAGGCTCTCCTTATTTGTCCTTTGCATAGGAAGGGCTCGTCCGTGGCTTATTGACAAAGTTAGAGTAAGGTGAACACTGGACGCATTTTCATCTTAAGAATGTTGCCAAACTGTTCAAAATGCATCGACACCTGGCCAGAGATCACAGTGTGAGCCAGAAGTGGAATTGCAATGCATTAATGTGGATGTTTACATTTCCAGAAAACATATCTGGATAGCAAGTTACCAACAGAAGGTGTTAACGGGTTCTTACTGAGCACATTCATTATTCTTAGGGGATGAACACTTAGTTTTGGACACTGAATGGACTTCCTTTTAACCACCTGAGACCCACAATAGACTGTTTTTTTTAGGGGGTGCAGGGGGTCTTTAGGGGGAGAAAGCAGGTCAGCAAAAAATGCCACATAGAAGTGGTGTACATCATCTGAAAGCTGGGAACCTGAATATTAATTTGTGTCAAGTTGTTGTAGTCATTAATCAGAAATAAACATGAATTAATGATTTAAATTAATTATTTGATTTGATGCTAAATTCAACCATTTTTTAAGTATTGAGAACTGATAAAATGATCAATGTTTAGGGATCCCAGTATGCAGACATATTCAAATACACCATTTTTGAATAGGAGAAAATAACATTTATCCTGCATGCATAAAACTGCATGTGATTATCATAAAGTGGGCATGTCTGTACAGGGGAGACTCGTGGGTACCCATAGAACCCATTTTCATTCACATATCTTGAGGTCAGAGGTCAAGGGACCCTTTGAAACCGGCCATGCCAGTCTTTCCTTGCTAAAATGTAGCCCAAATTTGAAGCGTTATTTAGCCTCCTTCACAACAAGCTAGTATGACATGGTTGGTACCAATGTCTCTTTAGGTTTGTCTAGTTTCAGATGATACCAGTTTCGTCATTGTAGCTCTAAAACTGAACCTGCTAGAGCCTCTGAAAGACAGTAAAGTCAGCCGGGATCCGGGTCTCAGCGGGTTAACTCCAACCTCAAGCTATAGTATCAACTTTGCATTGGCTTCAGACTTGTTATCACATACTGTGAACTACAATTACTTGTATCAATGTTTTAATATCAATTACACCTATTTGCTCTTACTAAATCTGTAAGCATCTAGGTCAGTCACACTATAATCCAGTTTTCTTGTCAGCCTGATTTGAAAATAGATGGTGTCAACCACAGGTTGGCATCTACTTAAGAGAGTATATAATACTATACACGTTCTTCCTTTTGTGGCTTAATCAGCAGACTAAGTGTTTCAACAGCGTGTAGTCCTATTATAGCCTTTTTTATTCTCTAATGAAGCAGAACAAATGTGTAACACCATCAAATGTTTGCCACTGAAACTGCAGTAACCATACATTCAGGATGTTTGTTGAATACTTGAAGGGGGAACTAAAAGGGCATATTTAAAGGAATACCATTACACACACACACCCCCACACACACACACAAACACACCTCAATTTCTTCCCAGTGTCACTGTGTGAATTTGTTTGTCTACCTGTGTTCAATTGCCCTCGGTTTGATTCCCTCCATCCTTTCTTGAAGGGCTGCTTAATAGCCTCTTTCCTTTCAGAGGAGATTGCATGGACATCTTGGAAGGGCCAAAAAGCCCAGAGATAGACTAGTTTAGTAGGAAGTCCGTGTACTTAAATTAATCTCACATCACTGTAATGAGTAAGGGAAGGACTCAATGGTGAAATGGTGGGTGAAGAAATAAATGTGGAACGACAGGCAGTAAGGAGAGGAAAAAAGGGGATTGGGGGGAAAGGAAAAAAGATAAAAAAGCAGGTCCAATGATTGGTGTAATGTTGTTTTAGATTCACTGTAAGGCTTTATAGCGAGTCTTTAATCCATTAACATCTCCCAGCAATACTACGTACAGTAACTCTCTGACACTTACAGCTGTATTGATCAAAGAAAAACAGCAAAGGAGCTGAACAAATACATCACCTCAGTTATTATTTCTGAAAGGATAATGTATAACTAAACGATTTCAAAGAATAAAAGGGATGTTTAGCTCAGTATATTATCCAGCCTCCTCCTCCTCCTCCTCCTCAGCCTACTGTACTGCCACGCTTACTGTGTCTTTTCTTCCCACTCAAGTCTGCTTTCACACAAGACCCTGTGGTGAGCGAGACTGGAGGCTTTTCCTGCCTCTTGGACACCGAGCATGGAGAGGTGACCCAGTTAACACAGACACCGAAAATCCCTTTTGAAATTGGGAATCCCACAGAGCCAAATTTTGATCATTAGAAGAATAGATGTGCTTGCTGGTGTTGTCCTTTAGTTATCGATCAAATATGGTGCAACCAGTGACTATGTTTACATGCACACTAATATCCCACTGTTATTCTGAATATGACTATATTCCAAATTTGATATGGGTCATGTAAACGGCATATTCTGTTTGGATATTGAATTGAATTAGGCCTTATTCTGAATGGAGCACTTTCTGATTAAGACATGTGGGATATATCAATATGAGCATTCTTTGGACATGTGTACAACACATTCAGAATATGAGTCTCTGTTGGTGTTTGTATGGCATTTTGCAGCCAGCTCTTTGCGTTGTACACAAACCAACTAGCCGACAGTTTGCAGAGATGCAAGCCCAAAAGAAAAGCCAAACATTTCTGGTCAGAAGGAGAAACACACCTACTGTTAAACATTATGAAAGACTTGGATATCAACAGGTTTTTTTGGATATATGCAAATATCACAACGCCGACCTTTTCAAGAAGGAGGTTGAAGGAATGAAAGAGGGAGGCTGTGTTCGCCACCAGTTATGTTAATCGGAGAATGCGCGGCTGCATGTAAACGGGAATATTTGTTTAATATAACATTTTCATTAGTAAACAGTTTAGTAGGAATATTGTCTTTTTCTGAATAGGGGCAAAAAACTGAACATTGTGCATGTAAACATAGTCAGTGTGATCAGAGTCAGTTTGATCGGTCGTAGCAGTAGTAAAAGCATTAGGCCTACTAGTAGTAGTACTATTGGTAGTAGTAGAATAAACAGCAACACCACTAGTAGCCCTAGTGATTGTAGTGCTAGCAGTATTCATAATATTTCTGCATGTAAGAAATATGAGCAGCAGCAGCAGCAGCAGTAGTAACCATAGTAGTAGCAGGTAGCAGTAGCAGCTGAGAATTAGGATTTAAGAATGGGTTGTGCAGTAAGCAATAACAATTTGAAATTCTTACCAGAAGTTGGATGAAAGGTTGACAACAATTTTGTCTTCATGTGCTGTTAGGACTCGGCTCGTTAGGGGAAGGCAGGTGAGACAGACTATAAAGGAGAAAGGGCTGGTGGGGGCTGTTCAAATCAAAGAAATACATATAACCAAAAGAGAAGTCTTAGAAATAAGAGCTACCACCAACTTTTCCTAAAAGAAACCAAAAACAGACCACAACAACAACAACAACAACAACAACAACATAATAGAGACAAAACAGCAGCCCTGCACCGAGTGTAATTAACCAAAGTTTTTAAAACTCAGGTAGTTTGCGAGCACCTCAGTAACTTCACTAGATGCACAGAGTTGGCACATTGATTAAAACTTAGTAGCTTTGAAACAACAACGAGAAGTACGTTGGCGAACTGTTCAGAATGCAAAAAAAAATCCCAGCCATCAGACGCGGAGGAGTGAAGGCAACGCCTCAGCAGGTGGAGCCAATCTCCTGCAGGTGGACCTCACATCCTCATCAGCATACAATCCAAACATACAAGGATGGTAATGGTGCCTTCAAATGAAAATCATGAGCATGTGTTTACAACATGGGAAGTCGTGTACACGGTATGCTTGGCGTTCAAGTGGTTTAGTCGTGAGAACACCGCTGCAAAGCAACAACAATATTAACGTTACTCTCGGCGTCTAGAAGCCACAAAGGATAACAATTTAGCAAGCTAGCAAGTGGGTAACATAATGCAGGAAATGCAAAGGTATGATGACAGAGGAAAAAGATGAGGCCGCTGAGAATATCAACATTTTCCTCAGCCAAATTATGGAATTACGAAGAATTACACTATACGACTAAAATTACAATATAATAACTTATTATGTACCGAAAAATGAACTTCCATGGCCTCTGCCATTTCTGACAACGTCAGCAAGCACGTCACAACTCATGATCTCAGAGCTTTCAGAAATTTTCCACTTACGATGTTGTGAATACGACAAGAGGAGGGCGTTCATATGGACTCTTCTCATGGTGAACACGGTAAACCCCATTCGAAGGCACCATTAGACTCATGGAGTGGGCGTCGGCTGCGGCTGTAACATGTGCTCATTTGAGAGACTGGTCTGGGACCTGTTAGCTTGGCCTCCAAATCAAAAACTGACTGCTTGTTAAACCACAATGTGTTATTTTCTATTCCTGCACATGCTCAGTAGACCTTTTTAACAGAAAACATTTTGTGATGTCACAGTTAGAAAACCGGTTTGTGTAAATAACAACATTATTGATGGCTGAATTCCATTTAGCCGCTTCAGTTTCAGGGTCCTGGTATCGTTCATGCTGGCTCACTGACACACTGTTATACTGGCTTACTGGGAGACTCGCTCAGTGTTGAGGTGTGTGTTCGTCCACCTCCTCCGGCCGAGGTATTACACAGCAAGGCCACAGCTGGCTTTCATTCAGAGAAAAGAAAAGAACCACCTCTCCTCCCCTCATCACCCAATTCTTCATCTTTTTTCCCAATCCAATGACACACACACACACAGGCGCACACACACTCAGAAAATGTAGGAACCCAGCTGTCTGAAGTGGAGCAGAATTCAAAACTCTCTGAACTCCTCGCTCTTTGCTTCCTGTTGTTATTTTCATGCTCATTTATATGTCAAATTCTCAACATACCGAGTCAAACTTCAACTTTCACAAAGTGAGTGCACTTTTTTTTAGTATTTGTAAAATGAAAGGCATGTAAAAAGTCTAAGTCTGATTCCCATTGTGCTGAGTGGAGGCAGTGAAGCTCTTGTGTCCATAGTGCTGAACCAGTGGAGCGATGGCAAACGACACAGTAATCACCTTACAGTGTTCCTGGGAAAGAGAAGGCCTGCTCACCACAGGGAAGCTCCTCACTGCTAATCCTTTAGCACATCTCTCTCTTTCTTTCTCCCTCTTCTCTCTCTCCTTGTTTCCAATATCTGTGCAGGAATCATTTAGGTTAACCTTGATTTGTTTATCCTCTAACCCAATTTAACTTGAAACCACTCCATCAAACTCCCATCACCCTTTCCTTATAGCTTATTTAAGGTGCCATGGCAGTCTATAGGTGGTTTTAAGTCTAAAACCTATCCAAATTTCATGTGAAATGAGTCCGCTTTACTACAACTTGAGTCTTATTTTCATAGTTCTGTCTTTAGTTCCTGAAGTTAATAACAATATTGTACTCAGCAGTTTAAATAAAGGGAAACAACCATAGTCTGGGTGGTGAAACAAATGTGGAAATGCCTTAGGCCGTGATCACACAGGCCAGAAGTGCCACAAAAACTGAAAACAGCTCAACCACAGCTCTGACACAGTGCATTTCTATAATCCCTGGGCCCAGGCCCCGCTGTGGCCCCCTGAGCATACCAGGTCAGGGCCCGGAGCCCCTGGGGCTGTTAGGCCTCGCAGTGTGGTATCATGATGGGGCCTTTAGCCAAACAAGTTGACGCTATCTTAACTGTGATAAGCAGGGATAAAAGATAGCCAAGAAAACACATAGGACATCACCAGAGAGGACCATTTCCAGGTATTCTGTACCAGCAGGAGCGTTTACAGCCAATGTGTCGCTGTGCAACAGATCATCATACAACGGTTCGGATATCTTACGTAAAGTTATTTCTCATGTCCGGCAACACAAGTGATCAGTGGCCCTACGCAAGCCTCTGTGGTGCAAAACCTGCTGTTTAGGCAACAAAACTACTTGGATAGGTTTAGGAAAAGATCATAGTTTGGGTTAAAATAAGTATGTTTGTTACATAGCTTAGGTAGCGTAACGTTAGTTAAGTTATGTAACAAAAGTACACAGGACATAAACAGCAGTCTCCTGTGCTTGTTTGCTCTGTATGTCCTGGTATACAATTACACGGGTTATATACAAATTACAGTAATTACTTTTCCTAGGTATAAGCACTAACAGTGGAACAGAACAGCCTGTACTGTGTTGACGCCCTCTTCAGCTATTACTCTAATGGGTTCTATACAATGGCTTAACAATACGTCCAATCAATCAATTAAGTCCACACTTTTACATTAAATTAAAGGGTTGGTTCACCTAAATTCACTTGAAGTTCCTCAATACACTCAAGTGCCAGACTATAGCCATGCAGATAGTTTTGGTTTTGGGGTATGTGTGTCTGATATTTCAGCCTCTACTCCCGTACAATGAATGAGAGACCTTACCGTTTTCCTAAGTTTAGATTTTCCAGTTGGTAAGGAGCTATAAACCTTACCTAACCTACCTGCTATGTCCATGTCTATGGGTTGACAATGTTGATTTAAAATAGTTCTGTAATAGGTCACTTTGTTATTGTCCTAACACACATAATGTTAAAGTGATTCATTCTCAAGTTGTCTCTGCTCACTAGTCTAAAACATCTCTGATACATCAGTGGGCTCTTGGATGGTGAGAATGTGTTGTTAATGTGGTTTCACCGTGAGGTCGGCTTTCTGTGAGGAGTTGGCCTACATGCTGTACTTCAAGAGCTGGCCACGTAAAGGAGAATCCATCTCAGAGCTGAAGGTAATAACACCACTTGACCCCACAGTCAAAGGGTTTACGTGCCTACGCAGAGTGGAATGAGACGAGGTCAAGGGACGTGGAGGTCAGAGAAACTGTTGCACAATTTCCTGGATGAAGAATAGACGCAAAGAAGAGATGACCCATAGTTACCTAAACAGGCTCATACACTGTTCGTAGCTACATCTACGAAAAGTAATGTGTGTGTATCCCACAAAATCAATTCATGTGTAATGTAAAGTATAAAGAGCGACGAACACCATGTAAGGAGAAGGTCGGGGTGGATGGGTAGGTCTAAACATACCGGACTTTTGCCCAGGAGACCGACATTTGTGTACCGTGTGAAACCAGAAGTCAATGTTGATTTATTTGTCACGTAACTTACGTACTTAAGTAACGCCACTTCCGCTGTTATTTTAAGCCAAACCACGATCTTTTCCTAAACCTAACTAAGTAGTTTTATTGCCTAAACCTAAGGAAGTTGTTTCCTGTGAAGACGGAAGTTAATTTCAAAAGACTGTATGCATGAAACGAGTGGTAATTGACACGTGTTGCTTGACATTCGTAGGAAAACAAACCAAAAAGGCGAACTTTTTCTCAAGATATCATACGATATGCATGAGCATATGTTGACCTAAACATCAATTAAAGGTGCCCTTCCCTTTCCAAGCCTGTCGAAGAACCTACGATGGCCTTCAGGTGCATTCACGCCACCAAATTCAAGCTGCTACTACAACGTAAAAACACAAAAGTCTCTCTCTAGAGCCAGTGTTTGGTTTGTCCGTTCTGGGCTACTGTAGAAACATGGCAGAGCAACATTGCAGACTCTGTGAAGAAGACTGGCTCCGTAGATATGAAGGGCTCATTCTAAGTTAACGAAAACACAATAATTATTAGTTCCAGGTGACTATACACTAAAGAAAACATAGTTATAGATATTATATTCCCTTTCTGCTAATAGATCCCACTAAATTCTACCCACTAGTCCTTTAAAGTAACGCCGTACAACCTTTAACTAAACGTGTATTTAGGGGAACTGTCTGATATCTAGAGAAATCGCCTGCTTATTGTCATATTCAGACTTGAGACTGTCCTCACAATAAAGACAACAGCATTGTTGGTTTGTTCAAAAACAACTGACTGGAGTTGCAGCAACTTTAGTTGTTAGTAATTGTGGTCGTTTATTGTTGTGGTAATTGACCACAATTACTAATGTTTGCACAAACAAACAAAAGAAACCATCTATCGAGGCGCTGTTTTTCTTAAGTTATTGTTTTTAAAGTCTGTTTCTTTACCGCTATTGATGATCAATGGTCTGCACTGCTATTCACATATTCTTCGGATCATTAAAGCAACAACAGAGACTCAAACATCTTCTAGTGTTGAGCTTTTTATCCTGATGCTAGACTATAAGGTCATCTGAGGAAATCTGTCACCCTGAGACAACAAAAACAATAACATACATCAAGCAACACCTTGTCAAGTCAGCCGCTGGTGTTGAGAAGCAGGGAGGGCAATAATTGCGGCCGTTTCATGTGTGTACCTGTTGAGTCAACCGCCTCTGCCGCCCTTCATCCTCCGTGTGTCTGTTCTGTGGCCAGAGGACGGGAGTGGGCAACAATACTGCCAGCTGCGGCCACAAGCTGTGAGCAAAAGCCATTCATTTAAGAGGAGTTTTTGTTCAGCTTAAGAAGTGAAGTGGGAAGTTATTTCTTTGAAGAAGCCCCCTTCTGAAGATTTGCTGATCAAAAAACGAATGTTCTGTAATTTGCCGGAACTCCTGTTGCACTTCTTTGAAAGGTCCAGAGCTATAAGAGAAAACAGGAAAGGAAATGGACCGTCAGTGTTTCTACAAAACACGTGTGGATATTTACATAATGTGAATTTACTGTGATCTGAACAATACGTTTCCTAACTACTTTTCTTATTATTTTTATGTAAATACAAGTTTATTATGCTAATGTAGTGAAGTTTGTACAGTTTGTAGTATTTGTGTGTTGGGTCAGTGTCTACACTGTGTACCAAAGCACAAAAACACAAAAGCAATGCTTGTTTATAACAAGGAGTTCAACCAATTAAGAAAAGGGGAAAAGAAAGATAAACATCCCACTGTACATTAATTATCACTTTCATTTATTTCTCCTACCTTGGGATGTATCAGTCATTTAGTACAAATACACAACATAGTATATCAATATAGTGAAATGCAGCTTTGCAATTTAAAAGCATTTCGAGATTTCAGTTATTACCTTACTGTTTTCCCCTTTAGCCATGTATTTCCCCTTTATTTATTCTTCTTCTAATAACTCACACCAAACACATAACAATTATATGTGGTGTAACGCAAAGTTACTATCATATCTGTTCATTGATTTAGTTGGACATGGGCCTACACCAGAAGTGGCTGGAAATGCTCTAAACTTCCCCATTTTCTGTGTTAAATTGTTTTCTAATACGATTCATACTCTTCATAAATTATATATACTATATATATGAGTTTAGCTGCACACAAAATATATACTTAGTTATATTGGATTTTAACCATGTAGCTAGATTAATGAAACAATAAAGCTGTATTTAAGTCTAAATAGAGTCTAAATAAATAAAAAAAAGTCTTTCCTGGTGGAAATTAGTAATAATAATAATGATAATGATAATGCTAACAATAATAATAAATGTAGGCCTCTGGGAATTTTGCTTACGTTTTGGTGAATCTGCACCGTCTCCACCGAAAGTCATGCTGGATTAGTTTCTAGCAGCGTCTAATTGTACTGTAACCATGGATACAATCCCCTTTTCATACTGAAGAAAAAAATGCTAAATGTGATGGTTATGACTGAGGTTATTTCACATGACTTTGACATACACTTATGGATGTGTATCCTGAAAGATTCCTCTGATTCCAGCAGTAAGTGCATGATAACTATGTGTTTGCATTTGGCTGAGTTATGACCATAGAACTATTTATTATTATGTTATTTTATTTTCTATTTCTATGGTTATGATTCTGAGGAGAAGGCATTAGAGTTCTGTGGTTAATTGTGTCACTTTGTTGACAGGGCAACAGAAAAACAAACAACAACAAAAATCCAAATATGACGGCACAGATTGTGATGCTGTTCAGATCTGTTCAGAGCACACTGTCCGTCTGGTCATTTAAAGGGACTGTATGTAAGTTTTTATACGTAAAAACATTTTTTTTTATCGTTTTATTATTGCCAATGTGTGAACAGTTTGTAACCTAACTTAAAAAATTAGACCTTCCACGACTTTCTGGCTTTCTTTATCGGCCTGTAGATTGCTTTCAATGTGAAGAATGTGTTTTTTTCTGGGGAAAATCCAACTGATGGGATGTCAAGCGCGCTCGCGAGTGCCTTTACTCTTTTCAGCTCTGCTACAGTAGCTAACGTCCGGTTAGAACTTCCAACACAACTCCAACACAGAAGCATAAAAAGCAAGTTATATCTACCGACCTTCGTTTGGTTTTGGATATCAAAACGGACCCCCAGCTGGCAAAATTCCTACTGGACAGGTAGATAACATTACTGCCAAGCATGTGAAATATACTGTATAGTAATATTGTGGTTTTAACTGTCAATCACGTTCAGTCTTGTGTGTTTTGACCGATGCAAGCCACAGGACGTTGACTGTTATCGACTTAACGGCTGCAGGTGTCACTGTTAACAAGCAATTTCTGATTCTAACAGAGAGCCCCTTTAAAAAGGGAAAAACAAAAAGGCTGTTGAAATAAAAATAAAATAAAATAAAAAACAATGATACTGTAAATAGTCTGTCAATAGTTTGCCTTTTTGTTTTTAACATCTTGCAGTAGCTTAATAAATAAAAATGCATTCTAATCTCTTTGTAATGCCATGAATCATGTGTCAATACCAAAAAAATAAATCTTCTTTCAAATGAGCATAATGTCCCATTGTATCTTCTCACTAGTACATCCAGACAGCAGAGCTCTATGTCCATCCAAAATATTTTGGTACATGCAGAATAAAATCTTCAGCTCAGAACAGTTTCTTCTCGAGTTAAGTACCAGATAAAACATGTAGATGATGACATTGCAACTATAAGAAAGTTTGGACAAAAGGGGAAAAAAAGAGAGAAAAAGATTGTGTGAGGATAAAGTTTTTTGGCATGATTGCCACAGCAGGAAGTATGAGTGTGTGTGCGTGTGCTGTGTGTGTGTGCGTGCTATGATGTAACACTGATGTGATTTAAAGGTTGGGAAGCAGCGATGAAGCAGAGTGTTCTGGATAGGAATGCATGGCTGGCTGGCTCTTTGCTGAGGCAAAAGCGAAAAGGGACAAGACAGCAGCAGCCTGGAAATGAGACGGCTGAAACGTGGCTCTGCATGAAAAAACAAATATTCCTCAACAATCTAAAAAAAATAAAATAAAACAACAACACAAAGAGAAAAGAGAGAATCTGCTATGCAAACATCTGCTTCCAAACAAACTGCAGCTCAGCCTCAGGTACATTCAGCTGCTCTCTAATCTTCTCAACAAAGCTGACCTTGATGGGAAGTGTGGCCTTCTGTTTCATCAAATCACTTCAGCTTCACTGAATGCATTCAACTGTTTATACCAGTTTACAAGCTCTCACTGTGGAAAATTATTCCACCGCTTGGCACAAAGTATTACCAACACTTTAGAGTACAATATTATCATGATGCGTATTCTCCACCAGGCAGATGAAGAGAACACTGCAGACCCACTTAGGGCTGAAACCCCATCCGAACAGACAGGACTGTTCTGTATTTAATAAACAGAAATAAACTATTTCCTCTTGTTGAAATGACATTTCCACCTGTGTTCTCTCACAGGAAGCAAACATTTTTTTATTCCAAAAATGCTGTAACTTTTAAAAACAGGGACAAATGACTAAGCCTACTTTAGCCGCTACTGGCTGCAAATTGATCTGAATTGTTTAGACGTGTGCTCAGTTTAAACAATATCCAGTCTTTACCAATCATTTATGATAATGCATTTTTATTTTCTCACCAGTGTCTAGTGTTTTTTTTCTCCATCGGTGTCTGTACTTCATATAGAGCCACACATGTCGTCCAATCACACAATCAAAAACAGTTTCACAATCAGCATCACCTGTGATTACTGGCATGAACTTACATTTCCTGTACCATACACCCCCTGGTGCTCGGAGGCATATTACAATTAAACACAAATCAAATACATGGCTCCTATGATTCACATGCAGGGAGAACTGCTTCACCTTAAAGTACTAACTGACAAGTGATGTTAGAGTACAATGTGGAACAAACAGCATGTGTTCAAAAAGCATGTGGTGTTTTTTCACATGACTTTTTGTAAAAGGGTTACTGTAAAAAATCAGTCTTGCCCTGTGCACACTGTACGGTTCATGGATTTGAAGGGAAATTTGATCTTAATTTGAAGAATTTAATAATTTACGAAACGCACAAAATATTGCAGATGAGTTTAAAAAAGAAGTCTGAAATCTGGAGTGGTTAGTTACAGTATTTCGTTCTGGGCAGTGGTGACTTTCATGGTTGGTGACTCACTCCCTCAACTCTCGAATGGTCCATCTCAGGAAGTTCCTTAAGTTCCTTAAGGGAAGTCAGTGAGGAAATGTTGAAACAACTGTTGAAACGGGGAACTGAGTTGTCACGAGACAGACCCCACTTACTGTTAAACCACTTCCATCTGGTTTCTTAATCATGGAGGACCTTTAACTCTCAATGTGCTAAGTCATATCATCCTATTACATGAGAATATGGTGTTTCGAGATGTTTCTTGACCGTGTAACCAGATCTCAGCAATAAACTGGAGTGAGTGTAAAATTATTATTACTGATAGAAATGATGGCAAAATTATCCAATCCATAAAAACAAGACCCAAATTGCAATAAACCAGAATTATCCTTAAAAATACCATTATATTACATGTTGTTAGAATGAATACATTTTTTAATATAAAGACGTACAGATCTTCCATTATTACAGTAGAAACGCAATCTCTGTAAACAGATTCTGTATTATATGGAGACAACGGGACAATATTTTGGTATTTTGGAAACATTTTGGTTTCTGTTTGTAGTCCGAGTAGTATTGACCAATCACATTCGAGCATTCTTTGGCTGAATGCAGGTAAACAGTCCGTATGGCGAGCAAAAGAGGCGGAAAATATTGGCCGAAATTCAATCTGGGAGCCCACCGGCTATCGTCCAACAAGGGTTTGGCTTTTTATTGGTTTAAAATCAGCTTGTAAACGGGCTACTTGTGAAATAATCTGGTCGTACACGTCTCTTAACTCCAGTCTTACATCTCAAGTTGCTAATCAGACTGTAAAAAATAAGCAGCGCATGGAAATGGAAGTCTTGGCCCGGGTATCCACTGGCGACACTGGAACTCCAGAAATATAGCCCCTTATCCCCAGAGACTTATCTGTTGTCAAACCGATCCGAGATTGCTAGAAACTAGACGTAGTAATATGCTCAGGGCGCAGTTACACTAAACGGCTTCAAGGCACTGTCTCCAAAATATCACATGAGATATTAAAGGTGCTAAATTCAATATTCAGAGCATTAAAAACAGCAGCAAACGCGCACACACAGATGCCGACGCTGTTGTGTTCCACGTCATGGCGGCATGAGCGTTTCTACAGAAGTTTATATGGAAGTAGCCCACTACGTTTCTTTGCAACGGCACATCCTGCTACGATGATTTGAATGTCCACTCCTATTTTCTATCTATACCCCATCCACTTTTTTTGATTTTCTGGCTCCAAACAAGAACGTCCATCCAGAAACTGACGGATAATGTGACACGTGTCCATGTTTTATACAGACTGCAATTGTTCAATTTGATCAATCTGACTGTGAATTAATGCTTAAAACATGACACACATGGCACCTTCGATAATGACAAAAGGTTGATAAAAAGCTGTATAAATGGCACCGGCGCTTTACTAATTAACTCATTACCACACACTGACTAATGTCCCCTTTAACCAAAAGATAGGTGAGGTGTGTACCAAACAGATTAACACGAGGCTTCGCTACAGGCTGTGTGACTGCAGAAATAAATGAGTGTTCAGACAGGTAATATCCACGAGGCTCTGGTGCCTTTAGCTATCTGTGTGTAGGATCAATCCCAGGCCATAGAGGACCACACTGGACCATTGTTATAGTATGGGGGAGGGATGGCTCCCCTGAAAAGGACCCTAATCTGGTGTGTGTGCAAAGTCGTGGGTTAGTGGTGGCAGTGAAATGAAGTCTGCAGCAGAGAGGGAGAAGAATGGCATGAAGCTTTGAGGAGGAAGGCAATTAAATGGCAATTTTGATGCTGACTTTTGGTTTTCTTTGAACCATTAACCAGAAAACTGGTGTGCATGTAAATGTACTCAGTGTCATTGTGTGCTACGGTGTTGTTAGACGTTTTCAGATTCTTTACTTGAGTGAAAATAACTTTTACCACAGTGTAAAACTACTCCATTACTAAAGTCCTGCTTTCAAAAAGTTACAGTTTTAGCAGTAAAACGTACTTAAATAACAACAATAAAATCACTTTAGTGCTGTGGAATTTTCTGAATGCTAAATTATTGTTTAATTTGTATAGAAACAGATGAACGTGCAAAGCTACAAAGTCATTTGTGTCTCCAGACGTCAAATAAATGTTGTGTAAAAAAAAAAGCTAAATGTTCCCTCTGAAGTGTGGTCCTCATTACGGGAATGAATCATCTTATTAGTCATTCAGATAAACATGTAGAGCAGATCCAAAGTGACTC
This sequence comes from Sebastiscus tertius, assembly GCA_916701665.1. NCBI lineage: Eukaryota > Metazoa > Chordata > Actinopteri > Perciformes > Sebastidae > Sebastiscus > Sebastiscus tertius. The sequence continues at coordinate 17,154 of CAKAOH010019232.1, forward strand.
TTCATGGTGACATTTTTAGATTTATTTCTCAATGTGATAAATCCCTGCATGTGTTCATGTAAATAAATATAAAGCTGTATTCTGTCGTGTGTGGTTTGCAAAGAGTTTACATAACCTTTATTTGTGATTAGTCATATTTCTAATTTAGAGGCGTTTTAACCTTAACATTTGACTGCTGTTTCTTCACAGAACATGTGTGTCGACTCTGTTAAATTGAGTCAGTCTGCCACCTTCTGGACAAATCAGAGACTTTCTTAAGATCAATGACGAGTTTTCATGAGGTACGTGAAGCTCCCATTGAGCACAGACAAGAGTCACACAGAGAATCACAGTGAGGGATCCAGATGATTGTGGTTGTTATTAACTCTGTATTGAATTACATGCAATGCATGCTGGATTTAGACATTCTAGTACGTCCTCTGAATTGGATCATTTCTAGTTGCTTAAATCATAATGAAATAAAACTATAGTGAATTCAATATAAATTGTATTTTTCAATAATTAAAGAAAGTTGTATCATGTAAATCGTATAAAAAAACATGAGTCCTGTGATTTAGCCGTTATACAGTGTTGGCCCTTATTGTATGTCAGGGACATGCTGCTCTCTAGTGGTCAATACACACAGCTGCATGGTGCCAGATAGACATCACTACATGGCCTTTGTGATTGGGTGGAAGTTAAGTCTCTAAATGATAGGCGATGTGTGTGTGTGTGTAGCTTTTACATTTCTTTGTGATTCTGTGCTATTATGTAATGTTGAGTGGAAATGTTGTTTTTCGTTTCATAAATGAGTGGAGTTTCATGAATTGTTGCTGTTTGTTATTTATCCTTCACCCAAGGCTCAAGCATGAGAGAGAGAAAAGGCATTCAGACATGCTGTTCCTGTGTTGAATGCCTGAACCCAAGGATGAAGAACTCTGGGTGAATTCAAAGATGTGAAGCACAACAGAACAGGAATCTATTAAGCAAAAGCTGCCATTGTTGTTAACATGGAACACTCTGAATATTATTTTAAGGAGATTGTCTAGTTGTCCCTGAAACTTATTTTATTCTCGTGGAATAATTCTGTGCAACAGTTCACGCTGCTGCCTTTGCCAGATCCAGATCTGATTTAGCATTCAGCATGGCTCATTAAAGGTGCGCTCAGTAGAGTGTGAATCTCCACCAGGTGTGTCTGCAACGACCACAGCTGTAACGTTTGATTGAATGAATACAACACTCAATTGGCGAACCCCTCCGTCTAGACTGCAGGTGTATCAGACGTGTTTTTCACTGGCATTTCTCACACAACAGATACGCTCTAATTGTAATCTATGCAGGTGCCTGCATCGGTTCTGTGCAGGTGAGTGTCTCAGATTCGTCTCACGGGAGTAACCGCGACTTGAAGCATTTATTTAGGCTTCAAGGCTACTGAGCAAACTGTTGTCCTCTACTGACTCTCTGGTCGCAGAGCAGCGGCTGTGGTGCACTCAGCTGTGTGTACTAATGGTAGGTCTGTTAGCTATTAGCTGATCTTAGCTATTAGCTGATTAGCTTGTGGCTAAGTGAGTAGTCAGCAGTCCATCAATGTCAGTATCAAACAGGCAATAAAAGGCGTTTTCAGAAAGTGTGAGTCACTGCAACCACAAGAGGTCCTTGAGCATGCAGCCATAAATGAGCACCCAAAATATTATGTAGTTTGGTGCAGTGGTATGCGAGATTAGCCGTGGACAGACACAGAGATGCACACACACGCACTCACACGACTGGTGTCATTATCTCCTGGTGGAGGTAATAATTATTAGATTACTACAATTTAACAATTCATTTAAATTGCAAAGATTTGCAGAGAGCATACAGAGGATCTTTCTTTTGAGCAGCATTTATTCTTCCTATCTATTTATAGACACATTTACAGACATTCTTTCCACTACTAAAAAATAAATATTTTACCAGTATTAGTAGTATTTTCTCAATTGGGAAATGACTTTACCACAAGTAAGTATTAAAGGGTAAGCTGAATATTCCTCAACTTTTAACTGATTCTCTATTATGTCAACTGCTTAAAAATAAATCATTTTGGATAAATGTTACATATTTTAAATGTCTAATTCTTCATATATATATATATATATATATATATATATAAAGCCCGCTACAACCTAAAACTTGAAAGTTGCATTAATGCTTTAAAGAAATTAGTGGCATTAAAACAAATGCATTGCATTAACATACATATAAATAAATGCTATATTTACAGTATAGAGATTTCTTACTGTTTGTCATTGAAGATGGTATTTTAACAGCAAATATTTATGATGCTTAATCCTTGTTAATTGTTATTAAAAACATACCTTTTATCCTTGAATTCCACATATTAATATATATTTAATTTTAAATTTAAAGTCTGTTGTTCATTCTACAAAGTGCCACATAATCCTTGTAATTGAAGAAAACAAGCTTTACACTCCGTTTTTGTTTTTTCTTTACCTTTATTGAACACAAGAATTTCTGGCAGAATGCAAAGTCAAAATGTGTTTCCCTCCTTTCCTCAGTTAGTACTCAGTATTTACACCGGTGACAGAGGACAGACAGACGGACGGACAGACAGACAGAGCAGTGGGAGCCTACCAATGCTTGACCTACAGTGTGAGAGCTGCTGTTTACAGGGAGAAGAGCTGAAGAACAGGGAGCTCTGGATCAATGACAGGGACCAGCTGTTGCCAGTGGAGGCTCAAGTCTCCCACCTGACTGAATATGAAGCAGTCGGGTGTTGCACAGTTGTGTGTTGGCGATTCTCACTGTGAGGCAGAGAACCTTGGCAGGATGTTTTTCTCTTTTTCAAACACTGAAAAATTCATGTTGCTTTGTCTCCTCGCAATCGCTGAGCAAGATGAAAAAATCTGCTAGATGTCTTTATTCTGACTGAATCAAGCGGTGAACTCAAAGAGAAAAATGCAAGGCTGCCTCTGTGTCATTCTTGCATTGCTGAGGTATCTGAAAAAAAGGGGGTTTGGCTCACCCACTGTCCTCCACAAATGAATTTCAGGAGCAGTGACATGGGCAGAAAAAGTTTTCATGTGAACTTGCACAAAAACTGGTCCCACATTTGCAATTCCAGAACATTTTCAAGCTTGTTTGTGGACAAAACAAAACAAAACAGAAAAACTCACATGGTTCTTTTTTGTATATTTTCACACTGTATTTCAGCAGAAACAGTAAAATTTGCTTATGACAACTATCCCTTTTTTTTAATTACATTTCAGAGCTTTGTGAAGCGAAAACAGTTTTCTTTATAGCAAAATTAAAACGTTTGGGAGACAGGTTACAAGTTACACAACACTTGAAAAAAGATCAATACAATACATGAAGCCTTCATTATTTTTTTTCCATATCAAAAACTGATATTCATTTCTAATATATTTTGCATGCTTTCTCTTGACAAATCCAACAATTTCAGATATTTTAGAGAATATGGGACCTGAGCAAAGTGTCATTGTGTCTTAAACTTATGTAATTTAATGGTTTGCTAGATGTGGTTCTCTAGTGATGTCAGTTATCTAAGATGAGATGTCAGTATGTCCAAATGTTTTATTTTAAGTGTAATTCTGGCTTAGTTTTGTAGCTCTTGCCATCATTTCTATTTGTTATGCTAACATTGTGGACCATGTAAGAAACAAAAGTAGTCAGGCAGGTTGTAAACCACTTTAATTGAAAATAAAACTGAATGTGAGTGCTCCTGTAATGTTGGTAATGTTGGTAATGTTGGTAATGTTGGATCGGGTCCAATAGTTTTGGTATCGTAATTTTTCCATTCATATTCGTTTTCTTTTCCAAATAAGTTTGGCAAACGTGGGGCTTTGTTTCAAAAAGTCTGGCTACTTGTGTTCCTACAATGTTCATCATAAGGATAGAAATGATGGCCAAAGTAATGTCTGTAATGAACCAGAATCATCCTTTAACATGGACAGCATAAAGGATGCATCATACGTACCAGAACACATTGACTCAGCCATTCTGAATATACGACACAATCTGAACAAAGCGCTGCTCGACTCACAGCTGTGAAATGTAGTGAATGAAAAAGCAAATCGGCAGAAACATGGAGATGTGAAACCTTTAATGGACAGACACTGAGAGGAATGGAATGCATGCCACCACTTTCATATTCAAAGGCACTGTGTCTTTCCAGTTTGCTGCTGTTAGACTTCTGTACGTTGGCGTTGGAAAATTCTGTTGCATACTATCAGCTACGTCTTTTCACAATCAAACTATTTGCTCAACTCTATGACAAAGGACACAATGGATTCACACATTCACAGTGTACTAGCTTGCAGTCTAAAGTAGGAGGAACACTGTACAAACAAAAATAGAAAGGTCAGACTCACTTCTTTACCACAGCAAGGTACTATGGCTTGAGAGAGAACTTTTTGAAATCCTTTCATTGACTTCCTATGCATAAAAGAAGATCTTCAAAACACCACACACCAATTTCCTTACTGGTTAGTTAAAAGAAGCCAGATTTCTTCTTCATTCAGTTTTCTTGAAAAGGACCACTGAAAGGCTTAATAGGCTTGAATTTGTAGATCTAACTGTAAAGCAAGGGATCTCCATCTGTCTGTGGGTATGTGTGTATGTAGGTATGTCCTTCGAATAACTTGAGAACTTGCTCATCCGATCTACTTCACACTTGGGGGGTGTATTACTGGTGACCCTAAAGACGTGCAGTGTCAACTTTGGTGCCATTTGGACACCAAATTCAACGCGAAATTGATGCAATGTGGACTCGCCCCAACCAGGCATTGCACTAGTTCATTTATAGACACAGATCCAGTATTACTCTCTCCATTTAAGCCAAATATCAGAGTTATGCTACTCAGTGGTTTTCCCTAGAGACTCTTACACATGTGACTTCTTGGGCTTTTAGTTTGAAAGGGCTACCCTGCTTCTGTTAGTTAAACTTGTTGGTTATCTTACCAACGATGCAATGAGGACTGGTAACAAAGTCACCTCTGTCTAGGTATTTCTGTCCAGTGTGCATGCTAAAATGTTAACATCTAGTACACTAAATAACCAGAGCCAATTGGCATTATCTAAAATATTAACATCCATTATAACGGTGTAAAAAAACTTGGTGGTTGATGGTGTGAGCTGGTCTGTAACTGGTCTCAGGTGGACAGTGATGGTCTGATGCTGGTGAAATTGGTAGGCCTACATGAAGTCACAGATGTTGGTAGAGTATATCAGCATGTGCTCAAAATTACTATGATGACCAGAACAGGGCCAGCATTAGCTACCTCGACTGAAATAAACAGTTAAACTGTTATAGGCTGGTTACATAACAAGCTGATGATGATCTGAGCTTATGGTGTGTTTTTGGCAGTGTTTTTGCTGTTTGGCCAGCTCAACCTGAATTTGGAACTAATGTAGAAACCATTTAGAGAACAATGTTTCCCTAAATGAAATATACAACAGTTCTCAGCTGCCGTTAAGTATAATGCTGTGTAAAGTGTCTGTGGGCACTGAACATGCACAATGAACAGATATATCTATAGGAGACACAGATAATGATAATGTAATCAGTCCTATCAGATGGGTAAACTGCCCAAATAAGTCAGTGTAGTCCTTTAAAACTCGTCCAAACACCAATTGTGTGTGTTCTCTGTGTGGCTTTGTATTATTTGTTCAATTTATCTAATCTGAATTTCCTGTTTTTAGAGTGCCTTTAATATCCGACCAGGGGTAACATATAAAGACAAAATATCTATGTCAACTGTGGCTCATTTAATGATTTCCAGACCTTTTCCAGAACATTTCCAGTAAGTGGACCTTGTGCTAAGAGTGATAGTGAAGTTAATTTAGTGATAAACGGTACTAAACCTACAATACATGTCACATCACTGCAGGCAGACACTGATCAAAGACTTAGCTGCAAGATGGTGGAAGCAGTGATGACACAAACTCACACTGACAACAGTTGTGGTGAAAGAGAGAGAGAGAGAGAGAGAGAGAGAGAGAGCGACGGCTGAGAGAAACAGATGTTTGGTCACTCAGAGGTGCAGAAACCTCAGCGAGCTGAGTCCTCAGGCCAGTCGATTATAAGCAGTGAACAATAGTGGCTAGCACAGAGAAGGCAACAATGGCTATGAACCATAGAAGAAGGTAGAGATGGTAAACCCCAAAGAAAAAAAAAACTGAACTTGATATTCGAGACCATTTGCAGGCAGTGGAAGCTGTTGTGTCAAGAATTCAACGAGTTTGACCAACAAGCCTGCGAGGGCTTGTTTTCTTTCAACAAGCATGTTTACTTCTCAGTGCAAACCTGCTGACTGAAAGTGTTTTGACAAAACACACGTGGCCTTTTGAGTCGCTGTTAAGCCCCAAACCTGTCACGAAAAGAACTGGTCCGAAATGTTTGAAAGGAGACCTCTGGAAAGGGTGAGGTGTATGTGTGAGAGAGAACGAGATAAAGGTGTGTTCTCACATCGACCAGAAGAAAACCTTTTGGCAATGTTAGCGACGCACACATAAGCTGTGTCCCATTATAGGCGTCGCCTCCTTCGAAGAACTGGCACTGAAGGCTAGCGGGCTCCCGAACGAGATGAGATGTCTACAGAGGATTCATCATGTCTAGTTCCCATCCCAAGCGTCACAGAGACCAAAACTAATGGGTGGTCCTCATCAAGTTGTGAGGTCAAAAAATGACCAACAGGAAGTTGCCCTCAAACTGCCCGGGATAGTTCATAGTTCAGGCAGAGTTCTGGCATTTCAAGACAATGGATAAGTGGCAGTGTACCATGTTACTGGTAAATCTATCCATTCAACTTTCACTACTACTTCCAAGAAGAAACAATGGACATTATTTACATGTAACATCCCTTTTCATTGGTCCAGTTCATATTTACCAGTGCTCACGTGAATACACCTGGTATATTTGGTCACATGATCATTTTCTGACTTCACGAGTTGATGAGGACTGAAAGCAGTATGAACAATTGACTGGTGGGTTGATAGGATACTTAAGACCCGAGTTGACCTGTTTAGGTCAATTGGACTTTGACGGATGTGGACTTGAAAATGAACACAGCTGTGATCTTCCAACCTGATCTCACGGGAAGACGTATAAATAGCACGACATTTTAAAGACATTCCGCGTGTCTTGATAACACATTGTAGGCTTTTTGTGTGTCATTTCATGCCACGCCGTTACCGTGAAACGGTTGCAGTTATGTTTAGGCAACAAAACCACTTAGTTAGGTTTAGGAAAAACATCATGGGTGGGCTATAAATAAGTATGTAAACTAGGTGAAATACATACGTTAACAATGCAACGTAAGTACGGAAAACACGTCACAAACATCTTGTGTTTGCTTGACCCGCCCACCACAAGCAGTCATTCTCACTTTTTATTCTACGTCACTAGCTCTGAGTGTAGCATGTTCACGTGGATGCCTTTACATTGCAGTCAGTTCAGACTACTTGGCGTGAAATGACACGCCAAAAGCAAGAGCGGCGTTGTAATTGCATGCAAAATGACTTAACAAATCGCCATGTCATTCATACACCATTTGGTGAGACCGGACTGAATCTAGAAGTGACCATTCCCTTACCCCTAAACCCAACCCGACCCTGTCTCCTAAAAATGCCGCTCATATACAGCTAATTTGCAACAGCAAATACGTTATGAAAGAAACTTAATGTCATCCAGATTTAGATTTTTATCAACATAAACATTTTAATAAACGTATCTGCAAAGTAACAAAATCTTTTCTTTCATAACGTATTGGGCAAAACCATTTACCAATATACATGTTCTGTATGAAGAGAATTTTTAGGGAGACAGGGTTGAAACGCCTGAACCTTGACTTTAATAGCATGATAAATCTTTCTCCGGTGTCTTCTTCTGTTTCTCATAGCTTAGGCTAAACGATTTCTCGACCAGAACAATATGGAGACAACATTTAAGAAAACAAAAAAAAAAAAACATCTAAAGAGGAACCAAATGACAGCAACGTGTACAGAAATACAGTAACTTTTGCAAAAAACAGGCATGCTAATGTTCTAATCTCTGGAAATAACACATTAAAAAAGCTAAATAGGCAGTAACTTCTGCACATTATTTAAACACAACAAAATATCGACAAAGAAAGAAAGACCCATAATCCATTACCACGATGATGACCATACTGCATAAGGAATAGGAGTATTGGTAATGTACCAGTCTTACATGTGTGTGTACACCATGAGGGCAGTAATCTGTTGAAAGTAAAGCTACAGTCCAACCATGGTTATCTACAGGAAAACAGTTTCCGTATTTAACAATTTCATATTACATATAAGAGAGAGGGTGACCTACAAGTATGAATTTTGTTTTCTTTTTCTGTGACAAATAAGCAAAACTGACGTAAAAAGGAACTAAGGCATGTGCATGAGGTCTTTACATTTTCCTGGTCAGAAGACACTGTAGAAAGAGACCCATGATTTCTTTTTTTTTTTAGCTTTTTCTGTTGCTTTTTTTCTGATGCGATGGGGTGGTGTGTGACATTGCCTTGAGGTTTCAGTGACTGTGACCCCCCCCCTCCCTTTAACCTTAAAAACCCCACACCCTACCACCCTCCTTACCCCTACCACCCTCTTCTTCCCGCGGCTCTTGGGCGAGGAGATTACGCTTTACTTTCGTTGCCGTTCGTCTGGGGAGCCTCGTTGGGGACTGTCTTCACCTCGGCTGTGGCGTTCTTCACCTCCGTCTCTCCTTTGGTGTTATCGTCCTTCACAGCCTTACCGCTACGGGGACAAACACGGGAGCGAGAGAGAAACCAGAAAGAGACAAAAAGAGAGATTCTGTTAACAGTGAATCACTAAGTCTCTCTCTCTCTCTCTCACAGCTAAACTGTCTGCTCTGAGCTGCCTTTTGTGTCATTTTTCAAAGAAAGAAGAAAAAAAAGGGGGGGGGGAACATGCAAGATGCTTTGAGGGAATTTGTTTTCCCTTCTGGAACTGAATGCATTTCACACATAATGGGATGAAGCTCACTATCCTAGCCAGACATCAAATAAGAGTACATGGATGTCACAGCTATTTTCAAGGAACAATGAATGCTGATGTGGAATGAGACAGGGCCGGTACAGTAGGCACAATGCATGGAGGAATGAAAGACTGAGGCATAACCTACAACACAAACTACAATACACAAGAGGATTACACGCCGTCTGGACTGAACCGAGACACAATGGGAAGAGACTTTAAAGCCGTATGCTTCACACTTAAGTCGAACACTTTCTGCTGTTAGCATGTGTACCCTTGTTGGAATGCATTTGTAGTGATGTGCTGCTACCGGTTTCCATTTTGAAAAACATGTCGCTTCACTGCTGTGTCACATACAGTCATCTCTTCTTCTGTCCTCTGTGCCGGCTCTCAAATAGCTATTTAAATACAATACCCTTCTCTTTCCTGCTGACACATATGCTTCGGGAGGAAATTAGTTTCCCTTGAAATGTAATTGAGAATGCAATTTAGTTGTATGGGAACATAATTTTGTAGAAGACAGGGTTGAACCATGTGGACTCAACTAGGCGAGTTTTATGCGTTAACGTAAGTAGGTCACGGCCAAACAAAAAGTTTATTCAGAGTATTTTAGCCCAAATACCTTCCATTAACTTTTTAACTGGCCTAAAAGTTCTAATATATCACACACAACCTGAAGTTAAAAGACTATGTTGCAGCTTGCTCAACTTCAGTTCCAAACTTATGTGTTCATCTTCACTATCTTTAAAGTTGTGCAGTACAGACAATAATCCTGACAGCACATCACCGCACTAGCCTCTTTCAAATCCAGCTAAGAAGCAGACTACTGAGTGACATGTCCATACAACCACTATGCAAAACTCATCCTCTTGTCTTGTTCAGTTGAAATAATTCTGCACAACTTGGATGGTACTTCTTTGTCTACTTTTACAGCACAATTTAAACTGCCAACATGGAGCAATTACAGTGTGATTTGTCACAGGTTGTCAAGAACGTTGCATAAACGTTAACTTTAAAAGTTCTCAGCACATTTCATTGTCACGCTTAAAGCCTCTGAACATCCACTCAGGTGTTTTCAGTTGTTCTGGCTCATTAGACCTCCACTCAGGTTGAATGTGGCCGGAGCTTTGATGGGAATATATAAGGTCACAAATCTTCATCTACCAATAAGAATGATGAAGGTGTAATTTGTCCTGCCATAACAGGTTAAACAAAGCTAACAGGAGACTCAGGAAGACGTTAATCAATTAGTCTCGACACGCCCACACAGTCCTGAGAAGAGGTCTCATCAGCCAGATTAACTGAAAACACCTGTGTGGGTGGTCAGAGCCTCAACTGGGAGATCAGGTTTACACAGTGTCAAAGCATAAAACAGGGCACATTATACTGAGAATCCATCTTCAACCCTCTCTCTTCTACAACCAACTTGCTGCGGCGCTTGACCTTTAAACTGTAAAACTCTTCCATGCAGCACTGTCTACAACAATATCACTCTTAAATCAATGGGCACTACATCACAGAGGTAAATTATACCTCTAACTAATGTACTATAAGCACCCTTTTAGAGCAATCCCAGCTATTGTTCTCTTGAAACACTTTAAAAATGCTCATACATAAATCAAGAGCAATTCAGAGCCACACTACCTGATTGAAAGCTGCTTTTTGAAACACAGTTTTAAACGTGGTGTGTAGCCCAGCCATGTGTAAATGGTCTGCAAAGATGTTTTTTTCTACTCAAGAGAGGAAAAATGGGTCCCGAGGAGGAGCACGTCACTCAAGAACCCACCAGAAGTCTGACAAGGCACTTCAGTGTTGGGATGCAGAAGAAGGATCACCACACATAGATCAGTGGGAGAGCTGCGCTTCAGTCCTGTCAGAGAGTTATGAAGAAAAATCCCTCCAATGACAAGTTTAGTTATATCAAGGTGATGTTGAGCTGACAAGAGCCCTGCTTCCAACTAGCTCTCAACTCCCCATACTTCATCACTGACATCTTCCTCTGGCCATCTGAGTGAGCAACGTATAAGATGAAGGAGGGAGAGATTGTCAGTAAGCCTCTGTAATTCATCCCATAGCTATCTCATCACGCTCACAGGCTGCCAGGAATCAGGAACATCTGCAAACTCCGAGGGGCAAAGACTCCAAATATAACCCTTCGCAGCGCCACTGAATTAAGGGCTTTCTGCAGGAATTAAAACAGAAAAACAGAGGTGTCTCGGAGAGATTGGCATTTTAATTGGCCTTTAAAATAAAGAGGACACAGAGCAATGGTGCTGCTGCTTGAGGTCACTTTGTGACAAGTATTCAATTTACTCGAACAAGCTAATTCGATGTACTGCCGCCACATGACAGAGAAGGACGCCATTCTTCTGTTCTCCACGCAAAGTTATCACTCTACTCCCTCATATAGTGAATAAGACAATTTCTCATTTGGGCTGTGCAGTGGGACTGGAAGCTTATTTGTCCTCACAGACTCCAGCTGAAACTAACTAAGCTCTGTTTTCTTACTGCAACCTGGCAGATAATAGACTCATGTCTGTTTTAAGTTAGCCGTCAAAACAAACTGCGAGTGCACGATGCAAAATTGCTTACACTTCATGGATAGATGTACGATTTGAAGAACTTGAGGCTTATTTTAATAGTGTTTTTACCATCATTTGTATTGGTTATGTTAACATTGTACTCATCAAAGTAATCTGGGAACACACTAGCAGCATTACTACAACAAAGTTTGCTATGGCTGAGCCAACAGTTTAGAATCCCATTGTTGAAGAGCAACCTCCTTTACCAAAACATTAAGTTGAATTTCACTATTTTACCTCCATTTTCTCTTCAGTTTGTCTAACCTGAGCTAACCTTCGTTGATCACCTGACTGCTTATGTTTCTTTTCTTTTTTTTTTGTTGCCATGTCACCGTGTTCCCTGATCTTAGCAATTAACTTGATGAATACAGTGTTATTGTCAGGAATGATGGCCACAACTACCAAAATAAGAGACAAAATAAGAGCCAGGTTTTAATCTGGTTCATTAAAACCTGGCTCTTATTTTGGTAGTTGTGGCCATCATTCCTAACAAAATAAGAGCCAGGTTTTATTGAACCTGATTAAAATAAGAGCCACGACTACCAAAATAAGAGCCAGGTTTTAATCAGTTCATTAAAACCTGGCTCTTATTTTGGTAGTTGTGGCCACCATTCCTAACAAAATAAGAGCCAGGTTTTATTGAACCGGATTAAAATAAGAGCCACAACTACCAAAATAAGAGCCAGGTTTTAATCCGGTTCATTAAAACCTGACTCTTATTTTGTTAGGAATGATGGCCACAACTACCAACATAAGAGCCAGGTTTTAATGAACCAGATTAAAACCTGGCTCTTATTTCTGTGTTTGTGGCCATCATTAAAACCTGGCTCTTATTGTGGTAGTTGTGGCCATCATTCCTTACAAAATAAGAGTCAGGTTTTAATGAAACGGATTAAAACCTGGCTCTTATTGTGGTAGTTGTGGCCATCATTCTTTACAAAATAAGAATCAGATTTTAATGAAACAGATTAAAACCTGGCTCTTATTTTGGTAGTTGTGACCATCATTCCCAACAATAACAAAATAAGAGCCAGGTTTTAATGAACCAGATCTATCCTTTAAATTATCTCCAGATTATAATTATTGTGTATAGTTATGTATGTTAGAACTGTTGGTGCTAACATGAGTACTGGAGGTACTGCTAGGACTCACGTAAGTACAGCTGAAAGAAGAGTGTGAACAAAGTGTGTTAAAAACAAAGCATCTGTCAGCTACATGTAGCAACTGAATAATCACAGAGATCATTTGGGTGAAATATAAAGAAACTGTATGATAAGAGAAAAGTTGAGCAAACAAACAGGTGGAGGGTGGAGGTGGTGGTGGTTGGATGAAGACAGGCATGCACTGATGGCATCCCAAATAATTGTGTTCCTGTGCCATTCATCTGTTTGGCCAACATCTGTCATTATTAAAAGGAAAATTCCACCCTTCTAACACTAATCATCAACCTGGCTTGCAGGTGTTGCCGAGTTGAAACCTGCGGCATGTCTACAATCCCAGCTGTGCTCCCTCTACAAACATGATTTCTGGCTGCATTTCATTCAGGTATAATGAGGCTGTTGTTGGTGGAGACATTGGTATCTCTGCCTCTGGATATTTCCCTACAACATATATATTACTGGTGCCAAACTCAGATCCAAACGTATTTTCAGCGGGTGATCAGGCAACCTCGTCAAAATCTACTGAAAGGCAGCAGAGCTTAGAAGCGCTGATGAAAGTCTAAGAGACACACATTTTCTGTTATTTTTAACGTCACTGTTTTGCACACTTGAGCTCCTTCACATTGTAATGAAGATGAAAAATCTTTTGATCTCAGCTACAGGATTGTTTGAGGCTTTCAGCCCCCCTGTTTTTGTGTGCAGGTAAGCTTTTCAGTTTTTGTGTAAATTGAATGCAAGGCCACTCAATTCTGCTGTTTCTGTCACTCAGCAGCACATTTTGTCCTTAACCGTTTCCAAAACTTTTTCACTGCCTCTTACTTCTGCTAATCAAACTTTGTTTTGCTTCAATCAAAAGCTTGGGAAATTTATATCAGAACATGATAATTTGAACATAGTTAACCAATATCCAGGGACAGTGAAGGTATGGTAACAATCCTTGGTGGGATCAAACCTAAAAGTTGCCTAGTGACAGGTGAAAAATGGTGCATGTGGGGCACCAAAATCACCGTGTCAACATTTAAGGGTGGATTTTCCTTTAAAAATGACACACTAGTAGGTTATTGGGATGCTACCAAGTTGTGCAGAGGCGACAAGTTGAGGAATGGGGGTATGAAAGTGTTCATACTCATTTTGGGCTGGTGTGGTCGAGTCTGTGCACGGGGCATTGGGCGCATCCTTGGTCGGGCCGTCTACTTGTAAGTCCTTATTCTGGGTGCTGTCAGGGGCTTTGTCGGCATTAGCGGAGGGCGGGCTGATTGGCTCTGAGACAGGGGGTGTTGGGGTGGACGAGGGGGGAGCTTTAGGGGTGTCGCTCAGGTCGACCAGGGGTCCAACATCAGGTTGGGTGTTTGCGTTAAGCGAACTGGATTGGGCAGCATGGCTGTTTTGGGGGGAGGACTTGGCTTTGGTTGGACTGGAGACGCTGGTGGTTAGCGTGGTGCTCTCACTAGCAGGACTGCTCTGCGCCGTGCTAAAGCTCTCAGCAACTGAGTTAGTGGCAGTGGAGGGGAGCAAGTTTACCACCGTGGAGGTGGTGTCTGCAGCAGCAGGCCTGTTTGGTGGGGAGGGGCGGGATAAACAAGGGAGGAGAGTGGGGGGAATCGGGGGAGTGGACACATAGAGCCACCAGAAAAGTGAGGGAAAGAAAGAAAAAGGACAACAAGAGAAATAAAGGGGTAGAGGGAGAGTGCAGGTAAAGGCATAAACAAGAGTGAGTGCTACTGTGCTGCAGTGAAAAAGCAAAAATCTACACAATCAAAATGTTAGCAACAAAATATTTGTGGAGGGGTAAACTAGAAAATAAAAAAATAATACAACAATAAACTAGAGAAAGAATGTGGGAGTGTCAGGATTAGGAGGCTAATATGCTATTCACAATAAAGGAACAAGCAGGGTTTGTTGTTGGTGTGAATTGGTTAAGTGGTTTGACACTGCTAAACGTTGCTGTTAAGTTGTTGGTTTCTTATATGTGTAAAAACACCACTGCAATATCAAGTTTTTTGCAATAAGGAAGTCAGAATTATGAACTAATAAGACAAAATTCTGACTTTAAAAGTAAAACTAATGAATATTACTGAGTCTAAATGCAGCTCATACACATTGCCGTTATGGTTTAGTGGTCATGCATAGCTTACAGACCCACACTTGCAGACCTGGGGCTTATGTTGACAGTATAAGCAGTCATAAACAGAGATATGGTGTACAAAAGGGGCATGAAATCAACAGAAATCCATTGGGTCAGTACTACCATATGATGTGTACAGTTGAGTAATATAGATATCTAGTTTGGGCCTGATCAAAGTTAAGTTTAACCCAATGATTTTATTCATCTCTCTATCAAGATACTATGCAGATAGGCCTAAGTCTGGGATACCCCTAGACTGGGGAAGTGGTCCTGTTCCATACTCACTCAGGTTCTGTCAAAGGCGTGGTCTCATTGGGCTCAGTGGGACCCCCTCCTTCTTGGTTTGGGGTGTGTTCTTCCTCTGTTCTCACCTCAACAATGGGCTCCTTAGACTCATCTTTCCTGTTGTCAAATGGCGACAAACAGTTAGCAAGCTAACATGCTGTTGATCCCAGAACATTATGGCCTACTATGCTAGGTCAGACAGGCAAATCGAGCTTTCCCCGCATACACAGTGACACAATCATCCTCTGTAAAACACCCCACCAGACACATGCAACAGGATTCATTAAATTAATATTCTGGTGATCAGCGGCAATGTGTCTAAAGCATGCAAAAACACCACTATCGTCCTTTAAGCTGTCAAACACAAGCTGTTCTTCTCTCATTCCACCATTTGATCATCCTCCACCTGCATCCACCTGCAGGCTGTGATTGTAGGTTTCCTCTGGGGGCTCGTCTGTTACTATCACACTGCTCTCTGATTGTGCCGAGCTTTAAAGTGTGCGCTTGCTGGGAGTGTTTAGATCATGTTTTACATCATGTGTAGATCTGAGGTGCTAAATATCACACTCTGCACATACCATGACATTCACTCTCAGTTAATCTGTTTCATGTGAACTGTTGAAATATTTATTTGTTGCTGTTGAAGTTCATAGCTGGTAAAATAAGAGACAGTTTCATATATTGATCCTAATTTTTGATCAAACAAAGGCCAACATGCAATAAATTCATTTCAATTTAATGTTTACAAGGGTAATCTGTTAAACACAGATCTGAATATGTTACTGTTTATGCTTGCTGGCATGTTGTTTTCAGGAGCAAGTCAACATATGACAGTATCAATCTGTGTATTTCAACACTTTTGCTGGAATGTGGCCTGATCAAAGCATGCCTGCACTATACAATTGATTTTTATAACATAATATAATGTTATTAATATAATAACAATCTGGGATTGACAGGATGTAAGTGAGCTGAATGAAATAGCATGTATAGCTGAGATGTAGTGAACTCAGTTCACTGGACTGGCCTCATTTGGAGAAATATGCTTGTTAGCAACAAACTCACTCAAAAAACAAGATCAGTAGCGACGGGTTCAGGACGTGTTTGGCCTATAGCTTAACACAGACGGGAAGCGAAGCACACAAGAGTGATGTCCTGAATGCATTAAGATGAAACTGATGTCAATCTTCTCATCTCACTCTCACTTATCTATTTATTTTTTTGGCAACTTGGGAGCAGCGAACAAGCTGTAAACACAACATCTGACATTATATTGTAATGTTTTTATGGTGAATATGTTAGTAAATGACACATCCAGCAAAAACAGAGCAACATTAGAATTCAAATTGACTCGTGTTTGTGTCCACCTGAAGAATATACTCTCTTTTAGCTCTGCTTTGGTCTCCACCAAGTTGCTATCTTTGTTCGTATGTTGTTTGGTGCGGGGGAGGTAGAATAGAGTGGGATTTTGGAGCTCTTTTTGAAAAAGGCTGCCAAAACAATGAGCTGAAAGACACTAAAAAGCTCCACAGAGATGAGGGGGACAGAGAGTCAGTGATGGTTCTCTGTGGGGCCGTCACTATGAGCAAATCCCTTCACATTATAGTCACGTGATCCATCGTTTATATAAAACAGCGTCATTGAAAATAATGTGTCATAAGATGATGTTCACTTACGTGAATGCTGCCTTGCCCTCCTCAATGTCCTTGCTCTTAGCACCCGGCCCGGCCTTCCCACAGAAGTTCACAGCAATGCACATGAGGAGTCCGCACTTGTTGAGGAAGTAGCAGGTGACGTCGACGCCCACCAACAGCAGGAAGAAGACAACAATGAGGATCCCTACGATGGCTCCGGTGCCCAGGCCTGAGCCACTGTCCATGGCATCTGAAGGGCAAGGACAGGGAGAGGGGATACACAAGCAAAAACAGGCAGGAAAAAAGAGGGGGCACAAGAGGAGTTAGGGGAGAGGAGAGGGTTTAACATGAGGGAGAGGGGATAGAAAGAAAGTTAGAAAGAGAGAAGGAGAGAGATGATGAGGAATGCAGTCAAGCTTTTAATACACCGCTTCAGGTTTCAGCTGTCAAGACCTCAAGTGTGTCGTTCTTTCAGAAGGGGAGGAATCACGCCAGAACCACCAGGAAGCTAATACACTGAAACATAATAAAACACTCATCTCCGCTTTCATTACAGCTACTTGATATTTACTCTTGAAAATCATCATGGCCGACACACTTGAGGTGTTCAATTTCACACACAATCACAGAACTTCCCGAGAAGAAAAAAACAGAGATCACAGTCTAAATTAGTATGTGATGACAAATTGGATCCAAAACATCTAGGGGTCTATATTCATTTCTTTGGGTGATAGTATAAAAATACATTATATTACATACAATATCATACTACATTCTACTACTATAACCAGTAGGCAATTTGAGGGAGGATGATGGGGGGATGCTTGCTAGCAAAATGACCAAAATGTATGTCCCTTGTTAACCTGCCATCCCCCCTCTCTCCATACCCCAGTAGCAGAGAGAGTGCAGGGGCGGAATATGTTGGTCTAGTCTGCCTGACTCATTAATCCTTTATCTGACTGAGGTTTGTTAAAGTTAGAATCTATGGCCCCGACCACGGCTCTGAAGTAGTCTAACTGTACTGTATTGATAAATCCGTGGTGCTGAAGTAGCAGACGGATTTGTAATTGCAACTTTTTCTCTGAGTCCCGCCCTTCTGTCAGTTTCATCTCAGAAAACCAAGTCCGTCCCCCCTAACAAATCGCCTACTGACTATAACCCTTCAATACTAACCCTTTTGTTTCTCACAGGGCTTCTATGTCACTTTCACAATAGGCGTGTGAGGCATTCATGACTTGACCATTAACATTTCTGATATGAATAATATGAATGTCTACGCACGATTTTGAAAATGAAACATCATTAAAGCCCTGCTTCATTATAGAGAGGTCTAAAAAGTTAGACTCTACCAATGGTAGACTCTTATCTTGGAAGGATTTCTCTACCTTCAGGTTTCTCAGGTTCAGTGATCTAACACGAACACAGCAGCATACAGTGTAAATACAACATATCATAATCCCTACATATATATAATTTTCAGGATTTCTTGGCCTTGGAATCAAAATACGAAAAACCCATGGTCAATGGTATGTTTTTTAAGTGGCGTCTTCAGTTTTAACATTCTGTGCTAACTCGCTCATTGGGAAACATTGCTTCACTTTAAAGAAATAAATTCTTGCAAGCATCCCTGTTCTTACCCCAGACTTTCAGAGGCAGACCACTGGAATAGACATAAACTGTAATTACAATCTATCTGCAACGAATACATCACAGAAAAACACAACACATAACAGATTTCTCTTTGAAGATAATATATGGGATGTGGTTCATAGGCCAGCCCTCCCTTTCCCAGTCTTATCACCCTACATAGAGCGTAACCACACTAACAGCTTTTAATGGATTTCTCTTAGTACCCATTCAATCTTTTTTATAGCTGCTTCAAAACTTTCTTAGGAAACGTAAAGGTTAAGAAAGGTTATCTGAGCAGCTGTTTATCTCAACACACGCAAGCTGTCACCACATTTATAATTCCCTTTTGAGGGCAAAGTGCAAATGCAGGTTATTTTCTCCGTCAGATTATTCCCCATAAACAAATGCACGTGCAGTTTATAGACGGGGTGGAATAAACAGGATTTGGAGGTCCAAGGCAGCTCAGGCTTTGCGGCTTTGCATTTCAACAACGACTTTCTCATCATTCGTTTTGGCATTTGGTGAACAAAACCTGGACCATGAAATGGTCGCCAAAATTTCCATCTTTGCATGCAACCTGCGAGTTTAGCAGAAGAAATACGAGCTGAGGATTCGAAACAGAATGCATGCAATGTTTTGGTGACCTCTGTCAAGTTTTGCCGCTCAATGATTTACTTGTTCTCCATTCACTTTTGGAAAAATCATAACAAGAGATTGAGCCGTCTAGAAACACACAACATGCAGCCAGATTTTCACTTTACAGGGACAAAACACAAACTACTTACCACAATACTTGAAACAGGAAAACAACATTTGTGGTACAATGAATGCTTACAGTGCATTATGGATGTGCATGGACCCCAAAATGTAAATAATACTGTAAATGACCCTGATAAACATGGTTATATACATACATACACATAGTAGCATGCAGTATCTTATCCCACACTCTGATTGGGGGTTATTCTTGCCACTGAACCGGCACACAAGTAGTGTGTTGGCCTGGCAATGTTTTTTCTCAGTCACGTTCCAGGAGCCAATTTAAGTTATATCGTAGAGAATTGGGAAGTAATTTTGAGCGGAGTAGAAAACAACTATTTTCTATTTCTTGAGGGAACCAAAATGAGCACAATTGGTTGTCTCCAGGTTGTTGCTCCTGTGCGTCATTTGCATAAAGTTGAATCTTTTTCAACTTACCACACATTGTGCTGCTGGGTGCCTTTTGAGCCTTTGCATACTGGCATGCTTTTCAAAGTGGCCACCTTCATGTTGTCCCATTACAAGGACATGAAGGTAGAACCGGATGCAGAAATGTCCCTTCACACAGTCTTTTCAGAACCCAATGAGACATTAAAGCTTTTCATTAAAATGAAAGTCTCTCTTCCATATGTTAGCGAGGCTCTGCTTAAGGTAGTATAGATTGTGTCTGTAAAGGATCAAAGGCTCATCAAACTCTCCGAGGAGCATGTGAGCGCTGCAGTTTTGAGGACCATCTGTTAATGTATGTAAACTGATAACACCCCATCCCTGAAGATGGGGATAAGGAGCAGGGAACAGACTATGTTTCGCACTCATATAATGAACTCACCATAGCCGGCAGCATATTGTAAAAGCTTTGTAAAAAATGAATGAAAAAGACATTAGCTGTTAAAAATCTATAAGTGGTGTACTCTGAAATTCGGTGCCCATTTTGTTGCTTAATGTTGTTATCACAGATAATAGGCTGAAGGTAGACAATGCACCGTCGCATCAATATATTTCCCGCAGCTAGAATTTGATCTAAAGCATCCACCATAAACATCAGGATTTATTCTTGTCAGGATTTATGTGCCGGGGCTGTCTGGAGCTGCCCTTTTACACGGCTGGTTGCTCACGTAAAGACAAATTCATCATAGAAGAGAAAGTGAAACTCCTCCGTGGAGCAGATTGCAATGCAGCAGGTGGGTTGTTACACTGCTGCTTGTGCACGTTAAAATTACACATATAATCACCAGTAGAATGATCATATTTTCCAAGTTCTAATCAATGCCTCTGCTATCATATCTCATCTCTCTGCCTGTAAAATATTGAAGGATATTTGAAGACTCATCCTGCACTACAAAACGCCCACATTTATCCAATCAAATGAGATTTGCGGCAACCAGCTAAACCCTTCCATTACATAAAACTTCACTTGACTGTTAATACTTGACTGATCCATCTCAAGTTTACAGCATGATTTGATGTCACTTCATCACATGATTTCTCTCAGAATATATGCTAATGATTTAAGCAGCCTACGTATAAGGATGACCGCTAACGTTAACCCTGGCTTCCATTATTTACATTCTGCAATTACTTTTTCATTGGTCCAGTTTATGTGACACATTTCCCATTCCCGTGTAAAATTTCCAGACTTTACGAGTTGACAAGCAGCGCCTGAACGCACCAATAAACACGTAACTGACACAAATTAGAGCAAATGAAGGCCACAATTATCTGGGCCTTTCAAGTGGGACAGTCTTGTTGACACATATTCAGTTTTAAAATACAGACTTCAAAATAGACGTCTTTAAGGAATCCTGTATACGCTTGGCCTTCAGTGGCGCATGATTCATGACTTATGTACTTTGCGCGGACAGCCACTGCGGCACAGGCTTTGCATTATGTCAAATTTTAATTATTTTTATGTGATGTTTACTGCACCTGTATGACAGATACATTTTCAAGTGAAAGCACAGTCTGTGGTTAATCTAGACATTTCATTTTTATCTTCCTACCCTACATGGCTACGCTGGAGTATGCAATCCTTAATTTTCTCTGATAGCTGTGATCAAAAATAGCAGGAGCGTGCCACAGCTCTGTTCACTTATAGGTGACTACAGTGTTGCAGACAACACTTGTTTTTCCTCTGCCAATTGCTTCATTTGCATTTTAACAGGCACAATAAATCATGTGGCATGTATTCAGTGCCGAGGGGGGTTTTCTCACCGAGTGCCCTCGCTGAGGGAGAAAGCACAAATCTCGGTGTCAGGATGGACTACACAAACATTTCTCTTTACAGGCCTGTCAGGTACAGTACTGAGCCAGTTCCCCAGAAGACTGCTGATAACAGACTGCATGTGATAAGCCTCAATTTCACCGAAAACCACACATTCCTGAGGAATCAATAACTGGTCACTGTCCAGCATAGATAATCTGTCAGACTTGTGTGCTAGTACATTGATGAGAAGCCTTTATATTGGCAGTTAATTTACATGTCATTACAGCAGCACCGGGACATGCATTCAAATAGTAGCGCCTGATTGGAATGCATACTACTGTATATTTAACCTCTCAAACTCTGCCTGACCCAGAGGTGGATCTCTACAGACTCATGTCGTAAAACATGACATGTATTTTAATTCCCATAAAATACAGCGGTTTCTAAAGATACCAAATATGTCAGGCTGAGTTTGAGGGAAACAGGTATAAATTGCAGCCCAGTCGCTAGGAAAAAATGTTGGTGTTGTACGTTTCTGCAAACCACGGATACGTTGAATGTTAATGTTGAATGTTTTTACATTTGGTTAGAGTAAGTGATGTAGTACAGCGAGCGACTGTTGTTGAAAGTTATGTGGTAAAATAATGAGTTTAACAAACGAGAAAGTCCTTTAAAGGCCGGTGGGAAAAAAAATCAACATTGACTTTACGCTGTTTTACGTAAGGCTGTTTTACGTAAGGCTGTTTTACGTAAGGCTGTTTTACGTAACGCTGTTTTACAAAACGCTGTTTTACGAAACACTTAAGTTTATTACATATTGTGACATAAGAATGTCCGCCAAGGGTGGTTGTTACATTATTATTTCAACACAAACCATGATCCTTTTTCTAACCTTAACCAAGTAGTTTTGTTGTCAAAATGTAACCAATCATTTCACAACGTTAACAACGTGGCATTGTGTGTTTCTGCAAGCGTGATACGAGGCTGATATGGAACATATTGATGAAATTTATTTTTGGTGCAGAAATGTTGTCATCCAACGTATCCGTGGCTTGCAGAAACGTACAATTCCAAAAAATGTTTCTGGCAACTGGGCTGTAATGAGACTATGTGTACGATACTTATACTGGTGATTAATTGCTGCACGGTTAAACAACGTGGTCAAATCTAAATGAAACTATTCTTTAGACTGAAGAAGAAGAAGACGAAGAAAATTAAAGACATTCTATTTGTTATCAGCACTCATCCTTGCAACACAGTGAGGCAACGCTTATTTCACTCGAGGGACCTCATGCTGAAACATCAATAGATCTCTCTCTATGCACTGAAGTGCAGTGAGGGTTGTACACATCTATACATTTCAGAGACCAAAAACTCCCACATGCATCGCAGACCATAATGTAGAGGAACAACATTGTGTTCCCATATCTACAGAAGAAGAAACACAGCACAGGCCACATACATATGTCAACATGAGCAACCCTCACTGAACAGAGGCGGAGGACTACCACTATAACATCACTGCCTCTGCACCTCTCCAACTCATCCAGCAGCCCTAATACTGGGTTCTATACTGCAGTATACTTATTGCACAGACTATGTACCATACACTAATAGTCACATCATCATGTCTTTGAGGTTTCTACATGAGAAATCAATGTAGTTTTACATAAAATGATTGGATACGTGCGTGGACATACATTATTAAACTGTGAATTTCTTCGGTTTTCTGAGATCGCTCTCGAGCCGTCTCATCCCGACCAGCAAATTGTTTTAATCATTTGTAGCTGAGAGTAGCCTTTCCATTTCCTTTCTGCATTACATTATGGAAAATACAGTAGAGTACATAAACAGCACACTCAGATATCAAGCATGTTTTAGTTTGCATAGTGACTTCTTTGACTTTACCTCATTTTATCACTTTTCCAGTTTGAGATCACTCAACAACTGCTCAGAATAGGAGCGTCTTATAGAACTGGGACACACTCTAAATCTCTGATGACTCTCACACATGACCGCCATATGACCTTACGAACTCTAATGGTTTGAGCAATCCCGACTAGTTTAACATCCATTGGACTCGAAGTAAGTAGATCTTCGCTACTTACAACTATAGTGCTTCAGTCAACTTGATGTACTAACCGGATGAATGAGAACAAATCTACAGATAACAAAAACATGATGACTCAAATTTGAATATTTCACTCAGTGAAATATACGCAAATATTTCACTGAGTGACATATACACTGATGTTCATAGAGTTTATACGTTGGAGCAAGCAAATACAGATTATATATGTGAGTCATAGTAGGGGGAAAATAGCTTTTTTTCTAAATTTGGAAAATTTAAGAAGGGAATCACAGTTTTAAAGGGGACATATCGTGAAAAGCTTACTTTTTCAGTGCTTGTGCACATAAATTTGGGTATCTGGATTTCCTACAGGTATATTACAGATATATCCAGACAGAAAAATAATGAACATTTGAACATTAAAACATGTCAACATGTTCTAGTAGAAACCCAAAATACAAGTATGAACCTGTAAATGAGCATGATATGTCCCCTTTAAGGGTATTATAACTATATAATGATTTAAAATTGGAAGTAGAAATTGTAAATAGACCCACACATGTTAATACTGTAATCCATATTCTAGTTAGCTGAAAATATTTAAATCAATCCCAACTATTTAATTAATTTTACTACTATTATATTGTTTTCCTTTTGCTCTTTGGTTCTATTTATCTATCTGTTGCTCTTCTTTCTTTGGGTAATGCATTGACCTTATTTAGCTCACTAAAGTTTCTTCAATAACTCCCATGTCTGTATCCTCCTTCAGAGCTCTGCCACAGTGTGGCACTGCACCGCCATTAAAACAACATGAGCTTCACGTTCTGTTTTCTTTCTTTCCGAGCGATGCTGACAACTGACTCCCTCTCTGACTGATTAAGATATTTCTGTCTTCATGCAGGAGGCAGTGTGTGTGTGTGTGTGTGTGTGTGTGTGTGTGTGTGTGTGTGTCTGGATGAGATTCACAGCATTTAAATGAAGATTTCAGATACTAGCGAGACAACAGGCAAACTGATGTGTATATTGGCTTGAAAACGTATCAATTGCGGATTCATTTCCATGCAGTAGAGGATGAAGGGAGGAAGTAACTATATAATGCATCTAATTTAATACAGAGTGACAAACAGACTTGATTACTGTCGGCTATCTGATTTGTTTTTGCTGTTTAAAAAAAAAATGCTTCTGTCAGAATTAGAATATGAAATTTCAATCTGATAACAAAACAAAAAACAACACGGAGTCTTCTGTGATAAAAAAAAAAAGCCAAGTTGTGGAAAATGACAAGAAGATTTGAACATTTCTAGATTACGGTATAATCACTTCATTCACACTGACTTGATTTTCACTTGCATCCATCTAAACACTTCATTAACCACATCAATCTCACACGCTGAGGAAATAGTTTAGTCTATGCAAAGAGAGTGAAGTCTCTCCTCTTGAAGTCGCTGTAGTCTGTATGCAGCGGGCGACTGCACCATTTGCTTCAGAGGAAGAGGAATATTCTGTTGATATGCAATGCAAGTAAGTCTGATGCACACACTTAGATGGAGATCCTGATTAGCAAAAATGAAAATCACTCAGCACTGATCAGCACTATCATTACTCAGTAGGCACTGATGAACAACAGGAGGGACTAACAAGTGACAAAGAACACCTCGAGGGTGTCGTAAACTCTTATTATCCTTGTGACAGGTCTTAGTTGAGATGAAACAGCAGAGCCGGGGATGATAAACTGAAGGAATACAAGTCTCATTTCAGACCCCAGCCTATGGAAGGAAAGCCGGAGGGACATTTTTTCAGATATGAGAACTGTCCAAAGGAAAGTACCAAAAGCGAAAACAACATCTACAGGTATTTTTTTTTTCTCTTTGCCAATATAATTCTTCATCTTTCTCCTCATTCCTGTTCGGGGAATCAGGGCTTTACCATATATCAATGTTATTTTACCTTCAGGCGTATAAGGTTGAAGCAAGCAAGCAAGTTTTATGGTGCTCCTTCAACTTGGTAAGCAGAGAGCCTCTTGAGCTACATTCACCTTATCCCCTCCAAAGCCCCCTTCAAAGGTTACAAATCAGATGGAAAAACCTTTGACATTTGCTTATGTGGAATTGAAGAGCTCTTTGCTGCAGGCTGCTTCAAATGGAAACTTTGTGTGAGATTCTGTTTTTCAAATGGGAAGTCAAGTACATGGTATGCTCGGTGTTTGAGCGCTAGAAAAACCAAGTTGACACAAAAAAAAAGATATTCTCTTTTTGTAAAATAGTGAATGGTTTTATATTTTCTCTTTTTTAACACCATGTTGAAGTACAAGAAAAGAGCAGGTGGTAAAATATCCCATTAAGAAAAGTCATAGATACTTCCAGAGTGTTTTCTTTTCATATACGACTCCTCTCATGAGCAACACCGACCCATCTGCACTCCATCATTTGGAGTAACTTAACTTGAAAGAAGTATTTCTCACTGGTCACCATAACGCTGACTCTCCGGTGTTTCCATTACCGAGACAGACAAAACAATCACATCTGTCTGATTACTGAAAATGTATCAATGCTTTATTAATTCTCTCACATTGAACTGTTGTTGATCATGGCTGTAGGTGATTCTAGTCTCCTCATGTATGCATTGCATCGTCTTACCTCTCGTGACTCTGCAGGACTGTAATGAGTTGTAGAGCAGAGTGTGGAACAAAATGTTTGAACAAATGGAAACTGTATAGATGGCTTTGAGTATTTGAGTAACCTAACACCCACACTGGCCAACCTTTTTTTTTTTTGAAGCTCTTGGTTACCAGTGTTAAAGGAGAGCTTTTTAAATTTCCAAAAGCATTGCTCAACTATCTCAACACCAATTTGATCAACGTTTGATCAAATGCCTAAAACGACACGTTTATGTTTAACGGACAAAGACCAACAGCGGCCGTGAGAGTTATGTAACCTGCCAGCCTGAAAACAAATGTTGGCATTGGATGTTTCTGCAAACCGCCAATCAATCTGGCCAATCAGAATAGAGTATTCAACAAAGCTGTGTAATAAATCCGTGCCATATCAGTCTTGTATCAGGCTTGCAGAAACGCACAATGCCACGTAATTGACGTTGTGAAACAGCTGGTCAGGTTTAGGCAGCAACATTACTGGGTTAAGGTCAGAAAAAAGATCATGGTGTATGTTAAAATAACAGCCTGGTCTCCTAAATATTACGTTCCCCTAACGTATTTTGTCGAGAATTTGTTTTTAACGTAAGTAGTTTCGTTTTTTTGTTTTGTTTCAATTAACAACATTAACCACATGTTAAAACTGCGACTGTAATCCAGGCGAGCCATAGAGCCACCAAATAAAACAGGGATGTTAAGAAGAACGTACATATGGGTCGACAAAGCGTGGGATTTTAACACAGGAGACTGCTTCCTGTTTCCTACAGACAGTCATCGTTAAATTCTGTTAACCACGGCTGCGATCTTTCCCTAACCATAACCAAGTAATTATTCTTTTAACCATGATGTCGAAGGTTCCCTAACCTTAAAGTTAAGAAGTAACTTTTGAAACCCAAAACACACCATTTCAGTAATCCTAACAAAGGTATGTTTGTGCCTAAAACAAAACCTTAACCATCTCAGCGGCAGATCAGTAAATGCTAATAAAACCTTTCTGAAACGGCGGCTTTGGAAGGCAGTTACGAACAACATCGTCGGCCTCGTTGAAATAGCATTTACACTAATTACATTTCTGTGTTGCATCTGACTGAACACTGGATACACTGATTCATGCTTACATCATGTCAGCCAGCTCTAACCAACATCTGCCCAGCGAGCCATCGCTGTCATGTTGCCGCTGCACATCTGATTTGTTCTAATGTTCTAAGCTGGTTGCATATTAAAATGATTATCTCTGTTTGTGCTATATTAGGCTGCTGCATATTTACCTGGCTATGAAAGCTCTGAATGTTTTGCAATAGAGATTATACAATGCCATGGATGAGACAACTTAACAGAAACAGAAGCTGCATTTTAGCACAGTTGGTTTCTTTCTTTCAAAAGGCTGAAACACAATAACGTGACAGTAGTTTCCTGTCTATATCATAAGCTAAAAACCTCTACTGCTATCTACTAATGTAATTGTGAAAACAAGTCTGACACCTCCTCATTTCAACAGATATGATAATGATGTTTTCATGACTAAAGCTCCCACAAGGTTTTAATAGAGAGCAAAAATTGCTTTTGCTGCTAACAAAAAGATCATTGTTGTATCTTTTGTTAACACTTTATATAATAACCATTTTCAATAAATGGTAAATTGATAATTAATCAAAATTATGTTAATAATTATTACTGTTATTGTTATTATTATTGTTATCATTAATAGTAATGCTATAAATTATGTTATTTTAACAGTTTATTGTTGCACACATTATAGTGTTTTATATACTATATTTAGTATTTGTTAATTATTATGAAATGATTTGTAAACCTTTAAGAAATAGTTTGTAAACATCTATAAACATTATATAGATAAATGATATTTGTAACCCTTTGTTAATGGTTAATAATTGTTTAATGATTCATAAATATTTTGAAAAACATCTATGAACACTATTCAGATGGATAGTTAATACTTTGTCAATGGTTAATAATTGGTTTCTGATCCATACAAACAATTTCTTAAAAGTTACAATACTTAATATGGTATATAAAATGTTATGTGTACAACAATAAATGTTTTGTAATTGTTATTGTCTCCTATCAGCTATGATGCAATATATAATTTATAATCTAATATTTGTCCTTACATAATCTACGGATAAAATAACAGAAGTGATAGCATTACCAATAATTACTAACAATAAAATAACTAATAACTAAATTGAATTAACTTTGAATTTACTATTTATAAATGATGTTTTAAAAAAGAAACACTATGCTAAATTAAATTGAGTAACAGAAGCTGAGGCAGCTTGAAGTTGAGAGAGTTTCTAGTTTGACTTTCACAACAATGTATCATGTATAATTGCAAAGCCTCCATACGGTATATACTGTTTACCATTTGTTCATGTTTTTGTTCAAAATGCATACTGTATCTTCTTCAATTAGGCTATAGCCAGGCTTCTAATCTTCCAACATCTGGGTTTAACAGTCGTGGGGTGTAATGCAACACTGAATGCAGAATACAGACATTTTGTTAAAGCTCCAGAGGAACAAAAAGGCTAAAATCAGCTTCACAATCCTTGAACAGTCCGTACACGTCAGCACTGTGTCACACATCTTAGTTGGTTTAGTCACTAAAGCTTCAGAAAGCCTTTACTTTCATGAAAGAAAAAGAAACACAATTTATTTCAACCCTACAATGGTTACATGGAAATACACTGATATGTACTTACAAAATGTCTCAGAGAATAGAATAATTTCACATTATTGAAAATGAAATTTTTAGTGTTTAACAGCTGTTGCACGTATGCTTTTTTAGACATTTCTCTGCTTTTCAGGTAAAAAGAGAACATGAACCGTCAAAAAAACAAAAAACAAAACAAAAAAAAACAGCTGATTTCTTGTATTTCTTGAAGGTCAGTTTGAAAAGAGTATGTACACTTTGTCACAAAACATGATTAGTTCTTCTGCACAACCTTCTGTCCTCTCCTGACAAGGCGGTTACATAATGATGTATTTGAAAGTGAGCATAATATAATGTCAGAAATTAATAAAGTGTTTTGAAAAAAAAAATAATGAATACTCTGACCATAACCAATATCAAATTGTTCTGCAATTATCTTTCCTCATTTTGTACAGCAGGACATTTCAAGCTTGTATCCATAGAAAAACAGAAATTAGGCACAGCATTTGTACTCTTCACCTGGTTAACACATTCATAATGCTTGACTGGGGAGCTTCAAAGCAGCTGCATAGCACATCAATGAATACTGGATCATGCCTCGTGTCAGCTTTCATGCAGTGTTCATGCTTTTATGTCATTTGTGACATAACGGTGGAATGATGTGTCTGTTTTATAGGCAATAAATTCCAAAATAAAAGTCTCTTTACAATTGCCATTTCTGGTTAGCACATTGTAGACACATAATCAAACAGTGTAAGGTAATTATCCTATTTATCACCCCCTCTTTAAGATCACATTAAGGCATTATGAATGTGTTACTAATCGTGTCTAAAACAAAGCGGCGACACTTTGTCTGCACTGTTTCCCAACTGAGCACCCAAGTCCACTTTGACAAAACCCTCTAAAATTCACCCCTTTCCGAATCTATTCATATACAACATGAAAACAAGATGAAAACAAAAATATTAACAGAATCTAAATCCCCAAAATTTGAGAATGATGCAAGTACTGAGCACCCTGTAATAACGTCATGAAACCAATGTCTTGACTCTTCATCTTTTTTTTTATATATCTTGTGTGTGGCTGCACAAGGGTCAAAAGGCATAGAAAGCAAAGGAGTCTGGGCCCACAGATTTCAAAGGCTCAGACTATCCTCTTTCTCCTTGAACGAAATCAGTTTATGAGAGCCAGAGCACAGTCAGCACGGACAGCAGAAGAGCTGCCAGACTGTAGGTCACACATCGGCAACCGAGGGTAGCTGAGGTTATCGACCGACCACAAAATATAGATATTTCAATATCCACATCAGAGGTTTTTTTTTTTTTTTTGAGTGATAATCATAGCACACGTGACAAGAAAAAAAAAAAAAAGTATAATAAAAGCACAAACAGAGAGAGAAATTTGTGTGTATGGTAATGTCATGGTCCATAGGGTGCCCAAGAAGATCACAACATGAAGACAGGAGAGAGGACACGGAGAAAAAGGGGGAACAGGAGAGAAAGAGGGAGAGAGATAGAAAAATAAGGTCAGAAATACAGAATACAACTGAATCGAGGAATAAAAAAAGGAAGTCTAAGTTAGAGGATCAAAGTAAAAAGAAGTCATAGCATGTTAGTAGCACGGCAATGGTTGATGGCATGCGTGGGTGGAGGGGGTCACACAAATGAAGGTCATGAGGGATGACAACGGAAAGGAAGACGTTTCAAAGAGTCTCGGCTTTACGGTTGAGTATAAACAAGAGGAGTTTTTTTTAATCAGCCATCTTGCAGATCGGTGGCAGAGTTTAGGATAAGATAGATGACAACCCGGATGTGAGAACACATCCACACGAGTCAGGCTATTATCTCTCATTTGTAATGGCCAGTGGTGTAATGTAAGGTAAACGCAAGTATATGCTTGATCCCCCGCTAATCCAAATGCCTCATTAATTCACCCATCGGGTCATTAATGGAGAAATTATGGACATAGTACGACCTCTAGATTTTGTGACTTTGGAAGTGTGAGCCAAAAGGACTGCTATATTGACCGACAAAAAAATGATAAGTTCAATATCCAATCAGAAGCTCCCCTCTGAGCCTGCAGAGCGGTGATGCTGGATTGGTTTTGCTGCAGCATCAGACTGTGTGCAAAAGCAGCAGCAGCATCATACCGCACACAAATCTAGCAATTATGAGATTATATTCAGATTAATTGTTTTGGAAGATTGAAGCAGGGGATACTCACCTATTACTGACAATATCAGAGCGCTCTGTTCATAAATTAGCTGCATTGCATGATCTGATTTACATTTTGCAACTTTGCAGATACATTCATTAGCTGTAGAAACGTTTTCTCATTACGCTGATCAAACTAATCTGGGCGGCATTCTGTTTCCTTCAAAACATATTTGCTGTTGCAATTAGCGGAGTATAAATGCTCTAGGAGACAATGATGTTTACATGCACAAAATGTTCCGGTACTTATTCCGAAAAAGACAATATTCCCACTGAGCTGTTTACATGGCTAATGGGAATGAATATTTCACTAATATTACCGTTTACATGCAGACGTGCATTCTGATTAACGTAAACGGTGGTGAAAACAGCCTCCCTGTTTCATTCTTGAAAAGGCCTGCATTGCAATATTTTTGTGCATATCCAAAAACCTGTTGATATCCAACTCTATCATCATGTTTAACAGTAGGTGTGTTTCTCCTTCCAACAACAGATGTGGGCTTTTCTTTTGGGCATGCATCTCTGCAAACTGTCGCCTAGTTAGTTTGTGTACGACGCAGAGAGCTGACCATAAACAGACAAGAGGTCGTGTGTCACAAACTGCCGTAAAAACCCAAATTGAGACGCATATTACGCAGAATGTGCTGTATACATGTCCAAAGAATGCTGAATAATATCGGCATATCCCCAATGTCTTAATATGAAAATGCTTAAGGCCTAATTCAGAATATCCTAATAGAATATGCTGTTTACATGACCCGTATCTAATTCGGATTATTGTCATATTCAGGATAAAAGTGGAATATTAGTGTGCATGTAAATGTAATTTCTGCTGGAAAAGCAAATCATCTCCTAAAAGATACACATATGACGGGTGTAACAAAAGAGCAGAGATCATCAGGTCAAAATAAAGCAAGAGTTTTGTTGGACAAATGCGGCAGCTCTTTTGCGTTTGATAAATAGGAAACTTCAATCTTCATTACTACAAACCCTACGACATCTACTGTAGTATAATACACCAGACAGACGGTTGGTGTGTATGTGCACCACTACACCACTGGTCATGGCAGGGAAAAAAACGGCCCATGCAAAACCACACATCCAAAACAGAAGCTGGTTATGAAGATCTATGACATGGATGAATGGGTGATCTCATGTTATCAAAACTGCAAAAGTTAATAGCTGTGTTTTGTAGTTTTACTCCAATGTCAGCCTTAGCTGGGGAGATTTGGATGGATCAGTAGTAAAACACCTGCCCCCTTCTGTGTCCGTATGAGCAAATTTACAAAGACTGTGTTTGTTTTGACACTTGTTTTTTTGGCACCAGAATTATGAGGATGTTTTATCTCTCCACAGCTGGGCAGCATTTCGCCTCCTGTGACTCTGTGGCACGTAAATGCTGCCCAGCTGGACCTGCAGAGAACAGAAACTATACACAAGCCGAATTATATAGAAAGTTTGTGACACAACCGATGAGTTTTTTTCCAAAGAAGAGGCAACTAAATACTGAGATGTTTTCAGAGATTGTTCGTTCTAAAACACATTCACTTTGGTCGATATGTTTTGGTTGCGTTTTGTTTGTGTGTAGCTGCCTTTTTGAGAATGTGTTTGAAAAATGAAATTCAAACGGATTGAAACTCAACCTTGGATCAACCCTGCATTCGCAATTTGCGTCACAGTTCCAATTTAGTGCATATAGAGCCAGTATATGTTACAAAAAAAAAGAGCAGCTGTTTTAAGCCAGCATTACCAAGAACAGCTGTGAAACTTACTGAAATCAAATGCAGATGTTGTAGCTAAAAATAAACCTCAGCAATTCCCCACATGTCTCAAAGTGAAGGAAAAAACAGCAGCGACTTATAACTAACACTAGACATCCCAAAACAACAACAACAAAAAGAAAGAAATGAAAGTAATTATGGGGATTAAAGTGGGACTGACTTGGATGAAGCCCATGTAAACTTCTGCTCTGGTAGTATTAAAAGTGATCCAAACCTCCCACTGCTATATGGCTGTTGCCCAGCAAGCGCATGAAAAAGAAAATAACTGGTTTCTTTATGTGCCATGCACTGGCAGCCGTTGCTTTTTAGGGTCTCCAGAACAGACGAGATTAATCCAGTTGGAAGGGGCACCATGCAAAGACTGTTAGGGCTGCATCCCCACTTAACTAGGCCACACACTGCATATTCAGGTCAGTCGTGGACCCTGAACTGTGAAAGCCACTAAACCTGGCAGTGGAAGAGACAGATGGAGGCTGATAGATAGAATAACGAGAGGAGAGGAAGATGAGGGAGGCAAGATGAAGAGATTCGTGACCAGAACTTTTGGGGACCATTTTCAGCTGTGGATTAGATTGGGGGATTTAGGGGCATCATTAGAATCTTGAGAATGTATTTTAAGTTTTACCAAGTTAATTATCTGTCTTTCTTTCAGTCACTGTATTTGTAGTTTATTTGTGTTCTTATAGGGTTCAAAATAGGGCTGTCATGATATCAGGTTTTCACTACACAATTATCATGGCCAAAAGAATTCACAATAATGATATTATCGCTAAATCTATAGTAAATTCGAAAAATGTATCTTTGTTTATTGTGCATTTTGAGTGTAGGGAGGTGGGGAGAGAGTCTGCAACCATAAATGCATATATAAATTATTTAAGAGGCACTGGATTATTTATACAATCTCATCATATGTGTATTATTAACATAATAGCAATAATCTTTAAGTTGGTACCAGGTGGCAACCTCTGGTTCTGAAAAGTAAAGCCAAAGAGGAAGTGCCTTAAACTTGCATTCTTTCTATTAGCCAGTAGGGGGCGACTCCTCTGGTTGCTGAAAGAAGTCTGATTCTTTGGAAGTCTATGAGAAAATGAGCCTACTTCTCACTTGATTTATGACCTCAGTGAAGAACCCGTTCTTACTTTCAACTCGTCAAATACCGCCGTTTGGTAAGTCCTCCTCAGCATCGGAAACCGACGCATGGAGGCGCCCTTTAGCGACAGTATGTGACGAACCAAGCTTTCAGCTAACTCCAATGTAAACCCACCCACAGTGTTATTCGTTGCCTAAACCTTCCTGTGAAAACGGAAGTTTATTTTGAAAGGACACTTTGCATGTAACGATCGTATATTGACACGCCGTCCCTGGTCTGTCCAAAAGTAACACAAGAGGAGTACCCAGTGCATTGGTCTCCGATGCCGAGGGGCACTGACCAAGCGGCGGTGCTTGATGAGTTGGGAGTGAGAATGTGTTCCATTAAACATTGTAAGTTTATTGTCTAGTTTCAAGTCTTCTTCGATGCAGCATGATGTTCATTTAGTAAATGATGGTCCCATTTAGAGTCAAATAGACCATAAAGCAAGGGGCCGTGGCTACCTTGTGATTGACAGGTCGCTACCACGCCGTTGTCCAGTCTGGGTGATGTATTCCCAATGGTAATCAATAATTAGTCATTTTACGGTCTCCTAAATGTGTCTCATCTCTCATAAATCTGACATGCGAGAGAGACCAATTCATTTGCTTGAAATCTAGTTTGTAATTTTGGTGTCATCTTTTATTAGATTCCCTGATTGTTCACTTGACAGTTGAAAGGAAAATGGTTGAAGCAATCAAGATCTCTTTTGTGAGGGAAGTAAAAAGAGAGGCATGAAAAACCCTCCAACTGAAGGGGAGGATGTCAGAGAGAAAGAGAGCGTGATGCAGAGAGAAAGAAAAAAACCTGACAGGGTTCTTTTTCAGTCGAAGACAGAAAGATAGTTGGATGAGTTGTTTTATAGCTCCGGTATAGTGCAATGGGGAGGCAGCCCGAGTTAAAATGTGCACCTTAAACACAACACAACAACAGAGCAAAGGCCGACCGTGACCACCTGGGTAGAGGAGTATTTGGTATTAACTGGACAAAACGCTCTGGGTCTGACTGATATCTGGTCCGACTTCTATTGCTCACTGAACTCGAGCAAGAAACGGCTGCTGTATGGGAGCTACTGAAGACCAGGAGAGCAGAGGACCATGATGCTGAGTTTTATCTGTAGCAGCAGAGCATCAAGGAGGAGAGGAAAATATATACAGCGAGCTTCTGCTCTCCATATGGATTCAATAGTTATTGTTGATCTTGTGCAGCCTGGCCTCAGAAATGTTTGTGAAGTGAGCACAATGTCTTAAAATGCTAATAAGGTGCTCCGTGCATGAAAAAACAAGAGAAATGTATTTCTCCAAGAGGAAAGGATTAGGTGGAGGAAACGTAGCTGGAAACAAGCAGAAGTCTGGCATTAACAGTATAAAGACGGAGAGCACAGGCCGGGGGTAAAAGGGAAAATAAACTTTAGATGACCCGGCTTCAAGTCACGACTCGTGTATTTTCACTGACAAGAAAGTTTTTTACTTTCCTGAAACTTTTGAGGCACACACGGCACTCTTACTGCTTGACGACAACACATGCGTATATAGTCTTTGTTGTCTTTGTTTATCTACACACCTATGTGTGCCTTTCTCTACATTCGCTCTTGACATTGTGTTAAAAGGAGAATAGGAGTCAAATTCTTTGCATGCTTAGACTTACTCGGCCCAAAAAGTTGATTCTGTTCAGTCTTTTTCAATTGTTTTTGTCATTTAGTCTACAAACAGCATCTTATATTTCTACTCAATACTGCAGAGAAACCATGTAATTGTTAACTGAAGGATGTCAAATTGCTCTCTGCTCCACAGCATGGAAACAAGAATAAGAATTCTACAGTCTTATAAGCCAGTGGTTCCCAACCTTTTTTCTGAAGGGGCTCCTTTTCTGTCGTTGAGTTAACTGACGACCCCTGACATATTTTATGGATATCTATATTCTATGCAGAACAATAACAGTACAGCAGAACTGATAAACTGTATGATTAACCCCAATGGTGAGCGCAATAACTGCAGGAAGTTTGTGTAAAACGAACGATTAGAATGAATGTGGAGCAGATGATTTCCTCTTAATACTGCACCAGAGATGAGTTTTCCTGTTATTTTTAGGAACTATTAATACAATTCTCTGTCTGTATTATGTATTTTTCAAACTATCTCACCTACTTAATAGGTTTCTTTTATGACAAATTCAGTGTTTTCTTCTCCCTGATGCTGGGCAATTGTTCTATCAGCTCTTTAGTTCTTTTAACTACGTACTTTTCTAATGCAGGACGAGGCTGTTTAGCAGAGAGAGAGAAGGCTCTGTGAATAGAACTTGTGTTCAGGTCTTCATCGTGCCCTTATCCTGTTTATATCGTAAATAATATTCCAGACATTTAATGCATATTGCTGTAATACAATCCTTTCAAGGTGGAGGAATAGATTCTTCTCATTATTCACGTCTATATCGTCCCATATGCATTTCAGAGTTTGTGCTCATTTTGTGGGTCATTTCAAACCTACTATAGGCTGCAATACTACGCCTAACTTTGTATTTCTAAATAATGTATGTATGTATAGGGACTGCATCACACAGTTTCACTTTGTTACCAACTGCACTAATAAAACCAGTAAAGTAATAATGCAAGCGACAAAGAGATGTCAGACCCTACAGCCAGCGAGCTTTGAGTAAGCACCCGATATATAGTTTATGGATCCAAATACTAGAGTCTTTCTGGTCACGGTGGAGGCCTCGGTGCACTGTGGCTGGTGTGTGTGGATGCTTTGGGGTGAGATGATGGGAGTAGTACCTGGGATGGTGGTGGGGTCTGTAGCTGTTCTGAAGGAGATGATGCCCGGGACCGACTTGCCCTGCTCATTCTCTGCCACCACGTGAACCTCATACTCCGTGTTCCACTCCAGGCCGCTCAGCGTCACATACTCACTGCTTGGGGGCATGCGGATCTCTGGTTTCCAGTCAGATACATGCTTCTGAGGAGGGAATGTAGACGGGACAAAACTCAAAAAAACTGGGTTTCCAACAGAGATTGTCGTCATTCTACACAGGCACAGAGGAAAAGGTCACTTTGGATTACTTGAGAATGATCCCATTCTCAAGCTTATGAATGTGCAGAGCTGCATTGCCAAACTACACATAGTTGTATTTTACAGCACATATTGAAATTCCACTGAAAGATTATCTTGGGCTAAATTAATTTATGGCACTTTTATTGGCATAAAACAAAGTTCCAATAATATATGTGAGCGGTGAGAGATGGTTCGGTTTAATTTGCTAAAATCTGATTTGGAGAAGCTTCTCAGAGGCGACACACAACTGAGACACACTAACTGCTGCCTGGGGAGATGATTTTGGAGGGAATTAAACCTGCAGTCGGCAGAATGTTTTTGGCATCATTGGGCAAAAAATCCATAATAACCTTTCAGCATATTGTGATTCAAGTGTTCTGAGGGAAAACTAGACTTCTGCACCTCCTCATGGCTCTGTTTTCAGGATTTAAAAAAAATCTAGCCGGTGCTTGATGTTTCCTGAACTGTTCGCAACATGTTTCCGAAAGGATCTGAGGAGAAAAATAAGCATTACAGTAACAGCATATTGATTCATATTTGATCAGCGCTGCCT
Organism: Sebastiscus tertius; assembly: GCA_916701665.1. Classification (NCBI taxonomy): domain Eukaryota; kingdom Metazoa; phylum Chordata; class Actinopteri; order Perciformes; family Sebastidae; genus Sebastiscus; species Sebastiscus tertius. Next base: position 54,652 of record CAKAOH010019232.1, read on the forward strand.
AGTTTGACCGCCTGATCGGAGTTTGCAAGTGATTGACTCGTGATTCTCATAGACGGAAGCTGGACAGCAGACTCCAGATCAGCTCCGACTGGTTGTTTTCCTCCGGTCTGTGAACTCTTGCAGATGCCATTAGGAGCATCGGAGGAGATTTCAGATAAGGATATAGTGACCGTTTTATAAAAAAAATACTTTTTTAAATCATATTTACTCCAATTCTACACACAGCAGCTAGCGAACAAGCGAATGTGAGTGTCTGGGTCATTGTTTTCAAAGTTTTTGCCCTTCCAGACTAAAATGCAACTTCCCCAGTTTTCAAACTAAAATGGTGTCAGCAGCATTTTCAAACATCTCCGTTTTAGGGACTCTAAAACGCCTAAAAAGTTTTGTGGATGCTAGGCCAAAACGTAGCTAAAGTTATGAAAAATGAAAACATATTAGCGTGGATGTAGCTTAGGTTTCTCAGGCATTAAAGGACTACTTCAACATTTCGATGAAAGGCTGCCTTGATGTACTTGAGAGTTGTTACTAGGTGTATATTTTGGCACAATCGAGAAGTTTATTCCTGCTTCCAGTTGGTTTGGTGAACATTTCCAAACCCTGTTCATTACCAATTTTTATGAAAACATAGCAAGAATTGGAAAAAAACAAACTACAATGCAGGAAAGAGGTACCAAGTTACCTCCTTGCCCAGGATACTCACAGCCTTGTATCTGATCAGGTAGTGTCTAATGGGGGAGCCGCCATCGTCCTGCTTGATCCAGTTGACCTTAAGAGTATTGCCCCGGTCTTGGACCTTGACTTCTAGTTTGGGGGCACTGGGTTCCCCTACACAGGACAAACCATGACATTATGATTAGTCAACATAAACATGGTTGTTGCATCGACACCAGCCTTAGCCACTATCTACTTAGCTACTGTGCTTCTAACTTTCCTACTGTGTTCTAGTGGGCTCGTGCATCCAAGGTCAACTAAGCTAAAAGTTGATTGCCAGTTCAACTTAAACTGCATTGCAATCAGAGGACATTGCAGACATGGAGGTAGTGTGATTAAGGATTAAAGATGAGAACAGAGACAATAAAATCCTAAAATCAAATCCCTGCAGATCATTGGCTGTGGTGCTCCATGCTATCATTACTGACTGATAACAGACTGGATAATAACACCTTACAGTTACACCCATGTCTGAGCAATTGCAAGCTACAAACATTATGTTTGGAGCAAGATAATATGAATTTAGCAGCAGTACAGCAAAATGGTATTATTTTAACAGAAATGCAGCTAGTTTATGTAAGAGAATGGTACAATTAAATGTAATGACAGATCATCTTTGTCACACACAAACACACTCGATAGGAAATTAGAAGCTTTTAGCTTCATGTTCACACAGCAAATCCAAACAGATCAGGGTTAGAGTTAGGGTTGCATTAGAGTTAGTTTGTGGTAGATTTCTTAAATAATATTAAGCCTAAAGGACATGAAATGTAATGGGTATCAATTACACATAGTAGTGTTTGCTAAAGTATTAGCAATGAGCATCAAACCAATGTTCTATCAGGGACAGATGAATTACTTTGCTGTCAATGTTCTCATCAGTTGGATGTTTTGTTGTCCAAATATGATCTATGTTCCCCTGACAAGGACCTTCAGTGGTTGTGTGACTTATGACTCTTGTCTGTAAGAGCAAAGGGGGACAATAGTGGAGCATTGCAGCACCTCAGAGTCTCTTAAGAAAGAGGTTGGGGTTGATGAATGGGTCACAAAGTTTGTTTCCTGTTTCTTACCAATAGTCATTTATGGTTTCTTTTAACCACGACCACAATCTTTCCCCAACCTTTACAAATAAGATACTTTAGTCCAAACCACGACCTTTTCCTCAACTCTACTCAAGTTGTTTTTGTGCGTAAACCAAACCAAACTTCAACCCTGACAGTGGCGGATCAGGAAACGGACAGAATAACATGAATATGGGTATTTTTTTTTAAAGGAAATGATGTCACTTTGTTTGGAGAACTTGTTGGAACCAACATAAAACTCAATTTTCAAGTGAGGGAGTATCACAGCTATATTTTGTGTAAACAATCCCTGTAAGGGCAGCTTGAAGCGACAGCGGACTGCGGCGGAGGTGTTGTTCTCCTTATTACCTGCTCTGTCCTCTTGAGTAATGACTGCTGGGTCACTGGATAATGAGCCTGTAGGCCTTGGTTACTCTATTACTTTTGATAATATATACATAGTCTTGTGGGAGGGAAGGTCGAGGTATGGCTTTTACTCTCATGCCACTGTAAGGGCTGTGAGGGAGGAGACCAGCAAACCCACAACTCATTAATTATGTACATATTGGATACACACACTTAGCCCTGGGATCATATTATTGAATTGACTACCTTGTGATGTTACGAACTTTGCCCTGTGCTGACAATATCTATCTGATAATAACAGCCCATAAGCAGGTTATAAGCATTATATCTTATATAATCAAAGACATGATGCAGATCTGAAAGTAGCTTTGTTGGGAAGTCACAGGCAGGCAACCCTGTCACCTACAAAATTACTTTCCCATACAATTAAACTACCTTCTCAATTCCATTTTGAGGGAAACATATTTTCTCCCAGATTGCATCGCAGTTTTAAAAATGTGGGTAACATTGTAAATTGTAACCAAATAAAACAACACAAAAAACCGCAACAGAACGACTTGGTTATAGTAAAAAAACATCAATGTTTGGCTTAAATTACAGGTTTTTTTTACGTTATTTAAGCTACATGTTCATACGGCACACAAACAGCAGTCCTCTTGGGTGAAAGTCCTGTGTTTGTTTGACCCATCCACCTTGAACTCCTCCCTATGTGGACTTCCGCGGACAATAATTACAAACGTATTTGTGATCCATCAAAAACAAACATAATCTGCAACAAAATACGTTTCTCTTAAAACGAAATTCACAATTTAGTTTCGTCGTATGGGAACGTAATTTTTAGGACACAGGGCCGGGGCAGGTGAGGAAGAAAATAACATTGGCATACATTTCAAAAGGACACAGAAAAAAAAAAAAAGTCAGCGTTCATGTTTCCCAATATTCAACATCTCAGACATCAGTGTTAGTGGTTGTAGTTAATTAAATGAATATGCATGAAGGCACTTTTCTTGTTATCATCTGAGCACACTGCCTGAAAACTGCATTCCACTAGACTGGAGTGAGCATGACAGATGCTGGAAGTGAATCAGACAGTGTTAGTTAGTAACAGCAGCAGTAACATGGTGGCAGGTAGACATTTGGTACATTCAGCTTTGTTAGCATCATTCTGGGTTATTATTTCTGAGGCTAAAACAGAAAAAAGGGGCGGTTAGAATGAGAAGCTTCCCCACGCAAGCTGGGACTTTTGGGTGCTGCTGCACATTCGGAGGGGAAACATGTGGAGCGCTGCCCGATGACCTCACACTGACACACACGTAGGAGGCGTGGTTCCACATGTTGCCCGACCTATAGTGCAGCGTCCTCCCTCATCCCCCAGCGTACATTGAAGGCATAAAGTGGATAGAGTTGAACAAGAGTTATTAAAAACATGCTGTTGGATACAGAAATTTGTCATTGTAGTTTTGTAATTTTTGACGTCAAACGTTTGGGTTCAGAGTTCCATCTGATATAATGTTTAATGCTGGAAAACCATACAAATCATGATTATCGATGCCATGCATCACTTTCCAGCTTTAAATCTTTAAATAAGATCCATATGATGAATTTTATGCATATTTTTACTAGTATACTGGTGCGGCTGTGGCTCGGGAGGTAGAGCGGCATGTCGAGGTGTCCTTGGGCAAGATACTTAACCCCAAATTGCTCCTGAAGGCTGTGCCGTCGGTGTGTGAATGATTAGATTAGAATCTCATGAGCAGTTTGGCACCTTGTATGGCAGCCTCTGCCATCAGTGTGCGAATGTGTGTGAATGGGTAAATGTTGGCATATAGTGTAAAGCACTTTGAGTGGTCCAAAGACTAGAAGTACATTATAGAAATGTAACCTGCATACACCAGTAGGGCTGTGTATTGGTAAGAATCTGGCGATACGATACATATCGTGATACAGGGGTTACGATTCAATATATTGTGATATATTGTGATGCTGTAAGCAAAGCGATATATTACGATTTTTTAAAATCGGATTTTAAGAAAACTGTTAGTATAACAGAACAGTGGGATCTGCATCTGCATTTATCACAGTCCCTGTAACATCCAACATTATAGCACTACTTTGAGAGGACATATACACTGAGAGGGTGCATCTCTTCGTAAAGGAAATAAAGTATTGACTGAGTTCATCTTTGCATGTAATCTATTAATTAAAAATCAATAGTGTTTGAGAATCAATCACAAAATACAATATCGCAATAATCAATATTGTCAACATTGTCAATATTTTCTTACACCCTTATTCACAAGTGACATATCATTTATGAGTATGTGCCAACTAACTTTCGGTCTCAGAATTCTGATCTCAAAATCCCTTTCTGACTTTATTCTTAAAATTCAAACTTATTCTCAATCATTTTTTACAAGATTAATATAAACATAGTGTTAATTCTCTCTCATAACTTTAAAAAAGTGATACATTTGTCATTACTGTTGCATGTAGTAACTTTAAAACATAATGTTTATGTTTCATGTTTTTAATGTATATGTAGAAATGCGAGCACCAAGAAGACGTGACACAGGAGACACAGACACATGCAAACAGGACTGACTTTTTCTTTGGGAAACAGCAGAAGAAGAAGAAGAAGGAGGATGCAACAGGAGACAGGGAATAAACTTGCATGCTGCAGTAATGCAATGGGCTGCTGGGAGTCCAATCAGTGAAACACTGTAAGCTACCGTACATCATTTGAGGGAAAAAATGAACAAAAGTTAGCTTTGCGGGTGAAAATGAGGATGTTTAACATTGCGTGCGATGCAGACTGCAGTCAGTGGCGCTGTGTGAGGGTGCTCTTGTGATGTTTAAATGCTGTTCAAAATGCAGTGGTGGATAAAAAAAGGTAACATTTTGATGAAACCAAAGATCTGCTGGTTTCACAAAGTGAAATCTCTGATTTGTAAAGCTACCTGGAAGCACATTTAAAGCTAAAATACCAAAAGCAGGGCTAATTTAATTTCGAATCAAGGTTTTATATAAACAAGGACAAGAAAAAACACACCAGGGACTCACAAATTAAAAGTGTGTTTGGAATAAAATTGATCTACTAACCCTGTTGAACCTGATTCTTTGTCCCGTAACTAATCCTGGCTAATACGATGCTAATGATTTTGTTAATTCTCCTCCAGCTAATCCAGTTGTTCGTTTATAATCTTGGTTTAAGTTTTCTTTAATAGCTTTGTTGTTTGAATAAAGGGAAAATGAGAGAAATGTTTACATCTGTCCTCATATTGGCTGCAGCGCTCTGGCTGATTGCGACATGTGGAATAATCTTATCTTTTAAGTAACCAAAGCCAGAGAACAGATGCAAAGTGAGATTTAAAAAAAAGACAGATGGGGATGAAATGTGTGAGTCCAATCACAATTAGATCGGCTGCATCATTGCAATTTACTACACCTAAACAGAACAGGTATTTATGTTTCAAAGTATACGTGTTTTCTTTCCAGTAAAATAAGTTTAGCAATCCATCCACCTTAAATGACTGTTTTATAGGTGTCTCTGTGGAAAGGAGCAACCATATGAGAAAATGAGTTCACAGATGGGTGTGAACATTAAAACGTCTTGTTCGTGATGTAGTTCACTATCTCTCACTAGCTCTGGAGAAGTCAAATCAAAGACCCCATTCCCACCTGGTATCGACATGCAATCTGTATCTGGATATCTGATCTGGATAAGGGCAGACGCATGCTAATGCAGGTGTAAAATGTAAGCGGAACACATGGGGTCAAAGAGTTAACAACCACATCAAGCCAGCTCAGTTAACCACCCAATTTGACTGTTATCAGGCCATAAATAGGCGTTATCAATCGCTAAAAGTGCCATAGATGTGGGTCATTGGGGGCCTACTACGCCTACTACGTTGTATAAGTGAAATTGAAACTTAAAAGCAACACGTTCATGTTGCAAAACTGAATGAAACTTCATGTTTTGAACACAAACAAAAAGGCTTATTTAGGTTTAGGCAACAAACTAGAACTTCTTTAGGTTTAGGCAACAAACTAGAACTTCTTTAGGTTTAGGCAACAAACTGTATAAGTGAAATTGAAACTTAAAAGCAACACGTTCATGTTGTAAAACTGAATGAAACTTCACGTTTTGAACACAAACAAAAAGGCTTATTTAGGTTTAGGCAACAAACTAGAACTTCTTTAGGTTTAGGCAAATAAACAG
>CAKAOH010019232.1:61028-90045 GCA_916701665.1 Sebastiscus tertius
TAGGTTTAGGCAAATAAACAGTTAGGTTTAGGCAAAAAAAACAAAAAAACAGTTACGTTTTGATGATGATAGATGATAAAACCTACTACTGGGTGTAGTAGGCCCCTATTGACCCACACCTATGGGGCTTATAGCGACTGATAACTGATGACTGATAGATTTAATAGCCTGATAACAGTCTAATCGGCTGAGTTAACCACAGTGTAAATAATGTGGCCCTGGTGTGTATTTCTTTCATTATTATATTAGATTGCCTATGCAGAATTAATTTTTAATAAGGCACTAAGAGGTTAAAGTCTTACTTAATGACTGCAATGGAGAATGGAGAAGAGTAAGTCTTAAGATGAATGAGATGATGAAATAGTGCATGTTTACTAAATGTTTACTATTATTTACAGAACAGCCTAAAAATGGATGAAAAATGGCCAAAATAAAAGTGAGTGTTTTAATGTTTCGCCTATTCAACAAGTGCCGTCTGAATGATCAAAGCTGATCTTATGATCTCAAACTAAACAATAAAAAAAATTACCTTCTGTTGGCCAGCGAAGACGACATCATCAGCACCATGCAAGAGCCACATGACAAAGTCACATGATGTGCACGCACATGATTGATTGACAGGGAAATATAGGAGGAGGAGGGGAGGGGGGGGAACATGGAAAACATTTGTGAAATGATGAAAACATGTTAACAGAATAAACAAATGAACAATAATGTTAAAGACAAAATGACACAAAAGGAACACAAAAAAACATGAAAAATACAGAAATCCATAAACAGATTTTTGGAATACATATTAAAAAACAAACAAACAAACAAACAAAAACAACATGTTAATGAATATATGAAGCAGTTCCAGACTTTCAGTTTTGGTTTTCAGAAACATGTAAAATATCAATAAATGGTGCTGATTTTAAGATATAGATTTAAGATACAACCAAAACTGGACATTCAGAATTGCCTCATGCATCCCGATAATCAACAGCTTTTCCTCTGACAGATTTTCTTCCATTCTAACATTTTTCATAGCAACATTAATCCCAATCTGAATTTGAACTGTGGTCAGCACTAACACCACGACTGCCATTATAGACAAACTGTAGATATAAAAGAAAAACACAGCAGTTTGTTTGGTTTCCTATGGAACAAACAAGAGATCAGGGTCAAAAGAAGAACAGAGGAAACTCTGCAGCTTTGACAATACAAACCATGCCAACTAAACATGATTCGCAACACAACAGACAACAGTATGAGCACATGAAACATCAGGAGGTCTAAAAGCATTTGTGACATTTGCTCTGAGCGATGCACTTGCAGAAAAACACGCTATGAACAACTACATCCAAGGTGACTCTAATGTGAAGCCAAATGTTATTAAAAGTGAGTTCAAAGGGAGAGATGTCGTTAGGAACACAGCAAGGACATACAGTTCTCATACAGTACATCAGGACCTCACTTAAAAGGAGAAGTACAACAAATACTCCAGAGACCTTGTAACAAACACACATGTCATGTGTGTTTACACGCTGTTACCTCAAATGTTGCTTTCAAGGAATTAAAGGAATAAGTAGTCAGATGGGTTAGTGGCTTAAAAGGTGCAATCACTTATAATTTTACTGGCTCTTTGAACAAAATAATGATGAAATATCAGCAGGGGATTGCAAGTGTTGCTGAGCAGTGTCAGTCCCCCCTCTGTTATCTCACTGGCTGTGTGCAGGATTTCCAAACAGGCAAACAGTATATCCAGGTTGTGTTGTTCAGGGTATACACTGTCGCAGAACAAGAAGTACAAGAATCTGCTTTACATTACTGTCTGCATAGACAGACCAAATCCTCAAGACTAGGGTGAACCTCACTGTCATGAATGATAGATGACCTGGTGCTGTGTCTGAGCCGAATGGACAATGATAAGAAACATGGAGGGGCTCTCAAGAACACGTCTACAGTGACAGAGTGGTTTTGATAAGAGCTACAATATGTAGAGGCAGAAACAGGTTTAGTAGGAGGTGGAGGAAAGAGCATTATTGCATGGTGGTACCTCCATTTTTTTTTTTTTTACACTCATGCATTGAGGTAGACTGTCAGAATAGCTTACCAATGAACCAATACGTTCAGATGAAAAACACAAATAAATATGTGAGAGTAGCCGATATCCAAAACAATCAGTCGTTATCACTATAAGCACTCCTGCCATCTCACAATCCAGGATGGCGACTGTAGACTCACTGAATACATTCTGATGTGGTGTTTTGCGGGGGCAAAATAGTGTCCATGATAAAATGAGTGTTTCATGACCTCGACAACACGTTCTCACTTCCAACTCATCAAATAGCAACGCTTTGTCAGTGGTCCTACACTTTAAAACTATAAAGCTTTAGGTACCCAGTTTTAGGTGTCAGTTTTGGACGTGTCAGGGACTGCGGGTCAGTTTCCGCTCTTCTGCAGAGTGTCTTTTCAAAATAAACTTCCAACGTACTTAGTTTTTAGGTTTACTTAGCGCAACAAATCTACTTGGTTAGACTTTGGCCACAAAAGTACTTGGTTAGGCTTAGGAAAAGATCGTGGTTTGGGTTAAAATAACTACGTTTGTTACGTAACAAAACTACGTAGTGTAAAATAAGTAAGTATTGTTTTACACGGGACGTGAACAGCGGTCTCCTGGGTGAAAGTCCCCTATTTGTTTGACTCATCCTTACGTGGACTTTTTTGCTCTTTATACTACGTTGGTTCCATCTGACAGGGATGGGTTTACATTGGAATTCGTTGAAAGCCCAGGGTGTCTCATACAGACACTAAAGGGTGCCTTGGTGTGTCTGTATCTTATACTGAGGGGCACTGACTGATCGGCGGTATTTGATGAGTTGGGAGTGAAAACGGGTTGACACTAAATGATATACTTGACTTGAATTTACCAGTTTGATGTTGACATTAATGGTTAAAAATGTCAATTACAGTAAATTCTCTATGACACAAACACAACATAAAGTGTTAGTATGGAGCCTACTATCACTCACTGTTTGTCAAAATGTTGAGAGCCATGACCATGTTGTGTGATACAGTGAGTCTACTATCTATACAATAACTTTATGGTCAAGTGTTAACATGATATCTACTATCTCTAAAAATAGCACTTCATTGTCAGCATAGTTCTGTAGCTCCATTCACAAATGAACACGTCACAGCAAACGTAGTAAAACATACTCTGAATTCACGGCACCACAGTCAGAGGAGTCTTAAGTATGCACTGTGATTCAAGTCTTCATGAAGAGACACATTTAGTTAATCATGTCACTCACAACACTATAGTCAGGCTGTTAGAAAGGGCAATCACGTCCTTGACAAATGTTAGTGAAATCATAATCTAGTGTTAGCAAAGATGGTAAGTTGCCAGACTCGTTTTGCCGTGGTTATACTCTACAAGAGGGCGAGCTCACTCCTATGTGAGCCACACCACAAACAAATGAACATCTACACTATAACTGTGAGGCCAAGCAGGTAAGAGAGACAGAGGTGAAGAGAGACACACTGCACACAGCGCGACTGGCATACTCACTAAGGGCCATAGTGGTGGTAGCAATAGGGGGTGGTGTCTCTGATGAAACTGAAAGATGGTGAAAACATGGTGAGAGGAGCAGGAGTTCTCCTCAACAAGAGCAACTCAGCACTGCTGGGTCACTGCTGCTTTTATTCTTTGTTACTGTGGATGGAACAATGTCTCCTCTTGTTTTTCAGCATCTGTTAGCACATCCGCTGTGCTAACCACTGTGACACATAGACATTGCTTTTTTTGTATTGCAACCTGTGTGACTGGAATGCCCATGTGGAGCCAGTCTTGTAGGTTCAAACTTGGCAAGAGGAGGAGAGAACGCCGTACAGCTCAGCAGGGCTCAGGTGTGGTTACTCTTTGACATAATTGCACCTGTTATCATCACTGTAATGTATATCGATGTACAATAAAAACAATTCTTATACCATATACCAAGAAAAGAAACAAACAAACTTAATTTCCTGCATTCTAGAGATTTTTTATGCACCAATTTCTGCCTTTTCTGCATCAAGTTATGTTGGAAGTATCTTAATGTCTTGAGGTCAGATATAAAGGAACCCTTTGAAAATCGCCTTACCAGTTTTCCCTTGCCATAATTTAGCCTAACTTTGGAGCGTTATTTAGCTTCCTTCCCGACAAAATAACATGACATGGTTGATACCAATGGATGCCTTAGGTTTTTCTAGTTTCCTATGATACCATATATTCACTCTAGTTTAACAATTGAGCCCACTGCAGCCTCTTACAGACCGTGATATCGGCAGGGATCACTGGCGATCTCACAGGTCTTGGATGGGTTTGATAATTATTTTTTCGGGGTGTTGAGATAAAGTTTAGGTGTGCGTGAGCACCCCAAAGAAGAGTCTAAAATCGCCAATGCAGCAGGGCCTGTTTATATCAGCTGCCCAATAACTTAACTTTGTCTTCAACCAAACCAAATTGGCAGCAACAAATATTAGAGTTTGACTCTGAGGCCTAAGTGTATCTCCCATAAGGAATCATATGTTATGTTTAAAGAGCTACAGAGAAGTCTGCCTGAAGTGCTGAGAACTATTTGACCAAGTCACTGCCCTCTGAACAGGAATGGGTCTCTGGATGCTAGACTATAGCTGCCGTCTGCTCATTCGTATCACAAACATAATATAACAAATTTCCCTAAAGTACAATGATGACTTATAGCGATATAGGTTTCCTTCTAACTTTAGAGCTAATGCCTGTAAGCATTAAGGGAACTATTTTGCAGTGCTTGTAAGACTTCAGTTGCTTGTCGAGCATTCAGTGAGTGTACAGCGTCAGCTTCCTTTCCTCTTTTCCTTACCTTCATGTAGGCCGATACAATTTTGTTTTGGTACCCGCGGCTTCGTTTAGAGCAACTTGTCAGATTCTTCTCTACCGTAAGTCTAGCCTACACTCTTATGAAGCATAACACACACACACTAGTATTCTCCTGAAACCAAGAATGTTTTAAAAAATGCATATATATAACTCATTGGCCCAAAACTGCATGCTACAGAGCAACAGAAAGAACGCAGCAGTAAGCATATGCTCCGTCTAAAGAAAGCTGCAGCTCTTCACCACCTGCACCTCGGCGGAAACTAGGAAACTATTTTTTCGTGACCTCTGAGACACAATTGTCATCAAGTGTAATGGCCAAATTACGGTGCCAAAATGAAAGCACACCGTGAGCACAAATGGGAATCCTAAAGATTTCTGGGAATTGAAGGCCTGAATATTTAAACCTTAAGTTTCCACACGGGGCCATTTATGTGCAAGGTTGCCCTGCTTTTAACATCACCACCAGTAAATATCCTAATTCCACGTTAATTACCACATGACAATACAACCATGCTCCTCTTTGTGGTCTCTGAAGACAGTATGTCTTCTTTAAAGGCCTGATATACAGTAACAGCCATTGGCTGAACTGCTGCAGTGCACAAGTGCAATATAATTTATACTAGAGAGACACCAAAAAGAAAGCTGCTACGAGCAAGCGATACTAAAGAAGCGAGGGTAGCACTACGGGCTATGGGTACAAATAACACACAGACTGTACTGGAAGGCTGTCATATCAATCTATCACACTTATAAACAAACCTGAAACCGCGTTAGAGTAACGGAATGGACTGCCGCCTGCAAAATTAGTACAACAGTGAGTGACAACATGAGTACTGATATTTAACGTAGAGAAAAACACAATTCAAGGCTTTGGGTGATGATTTCTTTGGAACGTTCCCTTCTTAAATCATTAAAGCAATGTTAAGGCAAAATAAATGCAGTGGAGTTGGAAACAAGTACGGAGGGAAATAAAGCAGACAAGACAGTGAGAAATGAAACTTACTTGTGAAAGAATACCCTGAGAGGTCCAGTGGAATACAGAACAGATGGGAAACCATGATGAGAAAACAATAAAACAAAGGAAGAAACAAAGACAATGAAATGAGAAACGTGAACAATGAAAGAGGGCAACGCTTTCCTGCCACACCATTAACCCACGGTCACAGCGCTACTGTGTCTTATTGGACGAGTCTCGCTTCTCTTTGTTCTGCAGCTACATTTGACTTTGATAATACTGGTACAGTATTACTCTCTAAATTACAAAAACTTCTCTTTTTAATGACTTTGTGCTCAGATGTGACGGCTGTGGTAGCGTGGTAGGGTTTCAGTATTTTCTTATGAGGGTTTCTGTAAGACAATCTCATGCTACTCTGATACAATATAACACATTCAATGACAACATGCATCCAATCTAAACTGATTCCTCCATGTCCGTTTTAATTTCATTTCTGTAAATGATACATTAAGTTAAGTTTGAGCTCCTGAGTTCTAGTGTAAACTCAATAAATACATTTTCTTTGGACAAAACCTCTCTCATGAGGGAATCAGGCAAAATAAGGAGGATGCTGAGAAGGGCTGTTTTCTACAGAAGCAGAGGGGTGACAGATGGAAGAGTGTGACATAGAGGCTGCTACATACTATAACAAAGATTTATTCATGACCCTGATTTGAAATGCGGACTGAGAAACAGGTCTGTTGTGTCTCATTGTAGCCTGGGTAAGCTCAACAGTAAATAGAAGGATTTAACGATAATTCCGGTTTATTATGTTTGGGGTCTTATTTTAGTAGTTCTGGTCATCATTTCTATCAGTAATGACTGCATGTAACCCACAAAGTAAATTGGGAAGACAGTTGGACAGGGCAATAAACACAGTTGGAAGAGTCAGACGATCAGAAAACAGAAGCAAACTAAAGTCATTACCCAAACTCCATTGGAAATGTCCATCATAGTTTACAGATGGACTTTCTGGGGCCTGTACTACGAAGAGAGCTCAACATACCCAGGGTATCTTCTCTTTCTCTGGCTTCACTAACCCTAACAACCGCTCTTCCCGCTAAGCGCTCCTATGACGTTGGTTATCAACTCAGTAAATCAACCCAGGGTTGCCGATGTGTGAATGTGGAAAATTAACAGACTTCTTTATTTAAAGGAATATTGCTAATAGTGCTTTTATACGAGTTGATCTCATATCTTAAACACAACATGCTCCATAGCAGGTTAGGTGTTCAGCGTAAGTTACCATGGTAAGAAGTGAACCACTGTCATAGGATGGAAAACCCTGGGTTAACCCTGAAGTTACCTCACTAGCCCTAAATCCGGCTTCATAGTACAGGCCTCTGGTTCAGTTTTGAATCACTGAGCTTACCGTAGTTGAGCGCGCAGAGATTTCCTGCACAATGAGGGATTTGATTTAACCTCCAGATGAAGTGGTTTAGATAACCTTTCTGATCGTCTGACTGCTCATGTTTCCTGACTTTGCTCAATGTTGCCATGTCCGATGTCTCAGAAATGACTTTAGTGTAATTTTATCAATAAAAATGATAATTGAAACTACAAAAAATAAGACCAATGTTGGGATAAAGCTGAATTATCTTTCAAACTCTACATTGCCATATTGTGTGTAGACTGTTCAAAGATTTCTCATGCTGCCATGTTGATGACTTATTTCATATGTGACTGCCTTACTACCATAAAGAGCGATTGCTCCCAACTGCTCAAGAACTAATAACACACTTCTGCAATCAAACATTTGGAGCTAGAACAGCTCAACCTGTCATTATCAAACTAATCGCTTTAAGGAAGTGAGACTCTTTTCCCCATGTTACAATGTGAAAAGTTAGTCTATGCAATGATTTGGTGTTATCTTAAACACTTCCTGGATAAATGTAAGTCTTGGAGATGATGGTTCTCTTCTGTAAAGGAGACACCCTCTCAGTTTAGTATGAGAGCGTTTATTGGACCTCTATTGGGCCTAATTTATACTTCAATGAGAAATCATTGTCTGACACGCTGTTGCACATAAATAAACACAAAATTGACACATTTTATGACGAGCTGACACATCCTGATTGATGGCAGGTGTTGCGCACCTGCTCTTTGCTGTTACAGTTGCAGATGATACCATATGTCTAACGCAGCTGTGATTTGACGCCAGATCATTCACCAAGAAAAAGTTAAATGGTGAGAACACAACTTCCCTCATCTGCCTGACAAGTAGGTATTCTCCTTATATCTCCCTTGTTCTGTCAAGGTGACTTCCTCTTCCCAGACACAGTGAGATAGAAAATTTCCTCCACCTCCAACATTTCATCATGCGTTGCCATTTCCTTCACGAAATATAAACAACCTTGAGCGGGGCTTGACCCCTGGCTGCTATATTAACAATATGTGCCGTCACTGAACTATAAATACAAGGGCTGACACTTCTTCACACTGAGGTATAAATCAGCCTTAGAAATGCACAAGTACTTTCCAGAAAGCTTTCACTAAATCACCTGAGTTGTGGGCTAAAAAGGCAGAGCTCTGCGATATGGAAGGAGGCACGGTGTGCCTTACACACTGGAAAGAGGCACATAATACTGTTCAGGGATGAAGGACACAGGTTATACTTTGCATTGGTGACACTATTAACCAAGTTGGATTATGAAGTGGCAGTGGCATTGTGAATTATCGTCCCTTCTGGCCTGGCTGGAGGAGGACTGCACTGGGGGGGGGGGTTTGGCGTGAGAATAGAGGAGCGTTGGGGTGAAAGCATCTGGGCTCAGCTAGACATGAGCAGGCGGTGGAGTGAGCAACAGCATTAGGTTCAAAGCATCGGGGTCAGAGGAGCGCTTACTGAGGGCGGGGGACATGAACAGCGAGGGCGCTACTTACGGACTGGCTCGGTCTTGAAAGTCTCGACCGGGGTGCTCTCGCCTTCGCCCTTGCCGTTGATGGCGGACATCTTGACCTCGTAGGTGGTCTCTGGCTTCAGGCCAGCGATGGTGATCGTGGACATGTCTGTTGGAGGAGAGGTGGTGTTATTCCATGCAGGTATACAAGGGACCAAGAATGAACAAGGGATGAGGGCACAATATGTGCAGCCAAGGAGGTTTTATGTTTTTTAGTTTGTTTGTTTGTTTGTCAGCAGGATTACAGAAAAACTACTGGCCCAATTTTCAAGAGACTTGGTGGAAGGGTGTAACATGAGCCAAGGAAGAACCCATTACATTTTGGAGCATTCTTTCCCCTGTATTAGAAGTCACCCTCCAGAACAGACAGTAGCTGCTGGCTGAAATGGTTTATGTTTATACTGTTTATACATCACAGGTATGCTGGAATATATATATACTCCTAACTGGATAATTCATGGGGACTCAATCACCAATGGGAGCGAAGACTCAGCAGACCAGCATCATGAGGAGCAAATAACAAGAAAAAGGGCATGTTGTAATCACAGCGGGGTTCTGTGGTTCATGATCACTGGTTTATTTAGGAGAATAAGATTAAAGATGAACTGTAACACAATGGGTGTCACGTGTGGTGCAGAAAGAACTCCATTAGGCAAGCCTGCCACTGTAATCCTTAAATGTAGCTTGAAAGGGTGATGTGAATTACCCGACAAGGAAGCATTTTGATAGCTTCAAATATAATATATAATGTGTGAATAATTCATTAGTGTGTGTCGCTTGTGTTGTTTTTTTTTTTTCTAGAGGTTACAAGGATAACATTTAGTCAAATTAAAATGTACTACATTTCATTACACGGACACTGTTAGTACCAATATTGACATTTCAATCAGGATGAACACAGTGTAACATCAAGAATAGTTGACTGCTTTGGGGTATGAATACAGCTAAACAGCACAAGGCCAAATTAATTCACGACTGGGCTTTTAGCACCAGCAGCATCAGTAAAACGGATGTCACTGCAGCAACCATTCATGTTAAGATGAGATTCCCAGCCGGCCCGGAGTAATTTACCAATGATTACCACATGCTGGTTTCCTCGGCTTCTCTAAGAGGTTATCTCCACAAATCATAACAATGGTTAGAAATCTGACTGACTTGGGTGTGTGATAATCATTGTGTTGCTACAGTGCATGCATACTGCAGCATCAAGGTGTATTGATGTCTGATGAAATCAATCTTTGAAGCTATTATGGGAACATATAACCTACATGATTACAGGCTTAACGCTGCAATATGCAACTAGTTTCAGATTGGATGTATTAATGCACCCCGGCAGTGCCTATTTCTAACCTCAACAGATTATTTGCTCTGGTTTTGACCAATCTGTCTCTGAAATTTCACTGCTCACAGCATTGGGAAATTACATATAATAATCCGACAGGAATGTTTCAAAAAGGTCTGTGGACCTTGTCCAGAGTAATAATGAAGACAAGCAGACAAATAGCAAACACTGAGCAAATAAGCAGCCAGTGATGATCTCCAACAATTCACATAACCTTGTGCCAAGCAGCACTTTGTTTCATTTCTTATCTGTAATCTTGGAGGCAAGGGTCATATACAATATATACAATACTGATTTTGTTGTATCTGAAAATACAGTATTTACATCATATTTTATTAATACAAATACAAAGTCTCCTGGCTCTGTGAATTTTTCAGATATAAGCCTGATACAGGAAACATATTTTTGCCTTGTGTTTGTTTGGATTTCAGCACTGACACCTAGGCAACAATTAGAGGATGAGGCTTAAAGTATTCTTTAATTTTTGCAAACAAATCCCATGGAGGAACCAAAACAAGGAATTGTTCCAACTAACAGTGTTGTCTGTGCAGGCAAAGCCTGAAATATCTTATTCCTCCTGTGTCCAAAAACTATTAGAAAGCCATCAATGAGCGACACCGTTGCACTGAGTGACATGTTGTTTCATTACCATGACCACGCCGACTGTAATTTAATTTGAGTCAATCCCACACACAGCTTCCTGCTGTCTAAAATAGCCTCCAACAAATGCACTATTTATTTTACCGCTGTTTGAATAACGTTTGCCAAAGTGCCTAGCTTTTTTACAAAATCATTTTTGCCAATGAAATTGTTTTCAGTTAGAATGAACGGGCTTGGAGCTGAGTGCCACAGACTGGGTAGGGAAGTCAGACAGTATGGAGAGACGAACTAACATTGTTGGTTTTTGGTGTTTTGACAAAAATAGCAATTTATTCATTACTTCCTGTGCACACTTCTGCCATAAGGGAATTAAAACAAGCCTCATGGTATGGCAAAGATGGGTATTTTAAGTCTATTTGTATCATCAATTTGGTGCATTAATGTTTACTACAGACCATATATGATAAAGAAACAGATAGACATCTAATGCATACAATATAAAAAGTGTTAATAAACAGATTTGACTTGTAACTTCATGTATGTGCACACTGCAGACGTAGATATTTCCATACGGACCCACAGTGATGGGTGGGGTATCTATACCTGGCAGTACTGCTTTCAGACATGTGATGGCAGCCCTGGGTCACAATATTGTGAGGGACACTTTTAACGCAATGTCCTTTTTATTGACACATTCCAGCCACTTCATTAGTCTTTCAGTAACTTACATATTTCTGGGCATGTTGTAGCTAAAATAACTAGGCCTGCTTCTACATATTGATGCTACAAATAGGCTATAACAAATGTATGCATGTACATTGCAACAGCCGCAGTGTATGTGTGTTTTGGAAAGGCTTACATTTTTCAGATGTGGGGTAGTTGATGTGGCTGAATGAGATATTTTTGGTAACATTTACAGTTGCTGTGTGGGTGCATGTGTTTTGTTTTGTGTATACGCTCGTATGACAGGCGGCTCCTGGGCCCCGAGTTGACAGCGGAGCCTGTCAACCGCTGACTGATACGTCCCATGTGGCAGACACAACGAGAACCATCCACATTTGTAAGAGCCACAAACCCTCAGTGGGACGGGGATATTATCTGGGGCCTGTCAGTGTCTGAGCTCACTGTCATTTAGGCTACACTGTGTTCCACCTCTCCTCCTGACATCAGCTACTGTCGTGTTTGCATCAATTGTTGTCGCGAGCTGAAATGTCTTTTGCAGTTTTGACCCATATTTCCTTCATGTGCGAGATACACTCTAAAGAAATGGACCCTAAAATAACTGTTTATGAATGGATAAAGTGTCAGTGTTCTAGGAATATAAGACCCATGTTGATGGGAAAAAAGCACTGATGAAAAAACTAAACTATAAAGTATGTTTTGACACTACGGTTTCCCATTGTGCTTTGGGTAATGAAAACAGGCAGTGTAGCAAATGTTACCATTGTTACACCTGAGCCCTGTTTGTTTTTTTTCAACAATACATTATATAAGTATATTTTTGTAGAAGCTGCACCATGAAAAGTCACTTCTCAGTTTCTCTTTGTAACATTTACAGTAAGTGGGTTACCTAAAAAGGTTTAATCTTGTGATTAAGAGGCTTTTTTACAGGCTTTCTAAAGTGAAGTGACTAATGAACTGATTTCTGGATGTTATTTATCAACACTCATTGGAGACTGAGTCTCTTCGAGAAGGCTTTTGAAACAAGATGCCTCATTTGAGTGCGAAGGATTAAAATAGCTTAAGAGGCTACTAAGGTGTAGCTGATGCAGCTGAGGCATCTTAAGACATCGCAGAAAAACACTGACCCCGAAGAGAGAGTTTAATAACATCCCTCGCATCCACTTTGCTTGATTGAAAGTATATTTTCAAGGCTTTCATGGGAAATGTATGTAAGTGGTTGTGAGTCAGGGACTTAAAGACCAATGACTCACACTGAGCAGGAATCTACGTCAAAGCAGGTGTTTATGGGTCACTTGTAAATGAGAAAATATGATGCTAAAAAAAAAAACCCAAATTAGATTTCTTTGGAATTTTTTTTTGTAAATCTTGCAGAGATGTTTTTTTTTTTTTTTTTTTTTTTTTTTTTTTTTACCAAAAAGCCATTCAATGAGGTATTTTCAGGAGAGATGGGTGACTCACCGTCCTTAGCGTCGTGCTCACTGCCAGTCCAATCCTGGCCAGGCAAACGCCATTCCACTTTGTACTTGATGATGGGAACTCCACCCATGGAGTCAGGCTCCCTAAACTTCACCACTGCTGTGCTGGAGAAAGGTTCCACTTGCCAAAGTTCTGGCGATGATGGCACATCTGCAGGAGAGCGCAGACAAAAAACAAAAAGTTTTTTTTCAAAAACTCATTCTAAAAGCTAGCACAGCTGCAAAGACTCACATCAAGATCCAAGACGGCGCCGTGTTAAGTGGCGGCCTGTTGCAGCAGCTGTGTGTTTCGATTTTTCATCTTTTGTCACTGTATTCTGTTTTTTGAGTGTATTTTCTCAGCTATTTGTTTATGTTATTGCATAGATTTTTTTCTATGCAATTGCATAGATTCTTTATATTTTATATTCTATGGAAATATTTCCCTAGTTTTGAGATGTGCATTTTATGTACTGTTCCTGTACATAGCTTATATAACCTGCTGCTGTAACACAATCATTTCTCAATTCTCTCTTCTCAATCTATCTATCTATCTATCTATCTATCTATCTATCTATCTATCTATCTATCTATCTATCTAAAATAAAATATAATGATTCATAAAATACATGTTACTCCCAGTATACACAGCATGTAATACTGTATGTAAGTATCTGGTTGTTGTATGAGAGCCTTTGAGCCATCAAAAGAGTGAAAGGAGTTCAGTGTCTCTACAATAGGACTGCATTTGTGTGTCTTATCAAACTGTCTATGTGCATGTGCAGGGAAAGATTTCCATTTAAATGCATTAGAGGAGCTGATGTGTTTGGCTCAGATTGATACCGACCATACTGCAACACCTACTACTAATGTTCTGCTCTACAAATCAGCCCCTTTGACAATTGTGTCTAGCTGGCATGCCTCTGGTGCCCTAAAGCCTCTGGTCACCAAATGACTGCAGATCTGTTGGACATGCCCGAATGAGCCCTGCACCGACAGCTTTACCTCCAGCCTGAGTCGCTCTTTGATTCATGAAGATAGTATAGAGTGTCACAGAGATGGAGTACCCGACACCATTTAGTATTCCTTTTTTATCTTTCAGGGGGTAGCGCCTAATGATGGTAATCAGTATGTCGGTAGGTGGGTGTTAATTCAATCCATTCAATTAGAGGTCTACAGTCGCTTTACAATTACTGCTCATAAAGTTTGCTGAAGTATATTCATGTTTTTTTTTTTATTCTAGTGACTCCCTGACCTTTCCTCTGGTGCCTTTATGAAGCTAAAACTTACACTTGTACATAAGAAAATGAATCTAATGGACGTTTTATTAAGACATTTACTTATCACATCCATACTCCCCAGAGGATGAACCCCTTTGATTTAACTGACGCCGTGACCTTTCGTCTCGCGACACCAACAACTTTATATTTTTAGCTCTACTGCTTGTACCTAGAACAAAATCACCAGTGCGTTGAGCATCCAATGGATCACTGTCATATTGTTTGATGTAATGAACAACTTGAGTCTGTAACCACTGCTCACTTCTGGGAATTACAAAAACAACATTGGATGTTTTTCTCAGTGCTAAAAAGGTGAAGGAATCAACAAATCATCAATCTATTTATGCATGGCTGCAAACTTCCCAGAGCTACTGTACTCACTACCATCACGCAAACAGAAACACTGCAGACAACGCTCCTCCTTCTGTGATGATAAACCTACTGGATCTTTGTTGGATTGTGTACCATTAGTATGTAATGCAGAGACTGTTTAATTACCCTTGAAATTGAAATCGTTTTGTTTAGTGAAGCTCTTTGCCTTGTGCTACTACCACTCGAATTTTCTCATTGACATATAAATCTGGAAAATAAGATGTATTTGCGTTGGCTTGTTTTTGGCAGCCTTTTAGTCCAACTACGGTTGCAGGGAGTAACTTTATGCATAGTAATGAGTCATGCAGCAAATGAAAACGCAGAGAGAAAACACCTCAAAGGACTTACAGTATATTACACAGTGGCAGCAGAGGTTGTTAGCGCAATTAATTTCACTACTCTGTATTTAGACAAGGTCCTGAGTGACCTACCTCCTCCAATGGGTCCAAAACTATTTGCATACCAAATAACTTAAACCAAATGCAGTACAAAGAAAATACAACTTAAAGGACGGTTCAGTTTGAATTTTTGCTCATTACCTGCCTGTGCTGTGGAGTGCCTCGCAATTCTGTGCATTTCACTACCCTTGCTCCCGACACTGGCTTCTGATTGCCTTTAGAAGTTTACTTTAAAATGTTATCTATAACTTCACCCAATTCGACTACTATTATCAGACCATTCAATGAGTATTATCAGTCACTATGAGCATCATAGATGTGGGTCAGTAGGGGCCTACTACACCTACTACATTGTAAAAGTGAAAGTGAAACTTAAAAGCAACACGTTCTAACATGTTATAGAACTGAATGAAACGTTTCAAAACAATTTGAACACAAACAAAACAGCTTCTTTAGGTTTAGGCAACAAAACTACTTTGTTAAGTTCAGGGAAAAAAAATCCTGTTTTAGCTTAAAAAAAAAAACTACATTTGAAAAGTGAAAGTGAAACTAAAGGTTGGGAAGGCAACTACCTGATGTTGGTTTCACACAGGATGTAAACCCTGTGTGAAACTATCAATCGAGTTTCATGCTGTCTATACTACAGCGCCTGACTTCTGCTTCTGCTCCTGTCATAATTACTACGGTAGCTCGAGGTCGCTGCGTCTTCTTTTATACCTTCTTTTGGTGATTGACCATGTGAATAGATGATGAACCCTAATATTGGGTGAAGCAGGACCCTACTGACTCACATCTATGGGGCTTATAACGATTGATAAAACCCATTTAATGACCTGATAACAGTCACCTGGTTACCCCCTGTGTATCCACACGGGGGATTAATCTTGACCTTGGAACGACCATTTCACCATGGGTGGTTGGATCCATAATGTAAATTGTTTTACTGGTTCTTCTCTTTGGTATTCTTTGGCATAAAACATCACAGGTGCTGTCACATCATTTCTAGGTTGTGAAGTCATCAAACATCCAACACTTCCCCCATTTGGTATTTTAAATAATTTACTTTAAATTTGAGTTTGATTTTAAAAAAACGCTACGCACTTTGAGTTAAAAGCAATGCCAAACCTGCTTGGATCAGAAGGAACTCCCTAGACTCAGAGCCCATCACATTGGTTGCTGTGCAGTTGTAGCTCCCAAAGTCATTCGAATCAGGGGTAACCTGAGAGACAGAAAAAGACAAAAACACTGAGAGGTCGTGTGGAGAGGCACTGCATGTGAGAAAGAAAAAAATGCTAGAAACCGAGTAGACCCGTGAAGAGCCTGGATATATACCTTTTAGGATGTAATCATTAGTTATTGGTTTTGTGCCATTTCGCAGTTTATTCTTGACTGGTCAACACTGATTCATTTGGAAAGTGGTCGTTCTGCAGATGCTCAGATATCTACTGTAGGAACTAATCATTACACACTGGTTCATTAGCATCTAGCACTCTGTACTCAATAACATGTCAGTCCTTGATTCGGAGAACTACTTGTTAGCTATTCATGTGAAAGACCACATGCCCTACCAATATTATTCATTTTTAAAAACACTTCTCTTTGTGTTCTATTAACCCTCTGGTGCTTTTGTATGTCAGTGATGTGCAGCAGACCTCCAGGTAGCTGATGGTCGGCGTGTTGTAGATCTTCATGTTGGTGGTGTTGGCGGAGGGCGCCTGGATGCCGTCTCTGAACCAGACCACCGAGGCTCCGGGGTGAGCATCCACCTCACAGCTGATGTTGGCCGCATTCCCCTCCCACGTGTACAACACCACTGGACCCAAGATCTTTGGAGCATCTGCAGCAACACACAGAGGAGGGAAGATGGAAAAAACATCACAACAGGCATGTTTGGAACAGTTTACTCCTGTTTACTCCTTCAATCTGGTTCATCTGGCCGGGAGAGAATCAACTATCCACCAGGAAATATCACAAAATGCAAGGGTTTATCCTTTTTAAACGATTAGTAATACTGCATGTGTGTGTGTGTGTGTGTGTGTGTGTGTGTGTGTGTGTGTGTCATTTTTCGAGTTAGGCTTGTGCAATGGATCTGAATAGTCAAAACATTCACATATTTCAGACCATTCCGCCTCATTCCCAGGGTGTTAAATACTGAGGGCTTTACACAGCCGTCGGTTTACAGTACCGCCGTACATGGCACCCTTTGGCGCCGATATGAAACTGGGTGTTCCATTAACTATAATGTAAAAAACCATCTGCATCGAAATTAAACGCCCAGGGAAAGTGTGCCGGTAGTGTGGTAACGTAGTTCAAAGAACGAAAGAGACACACCTAAACTGACGCCAAGGGAAACTATGGTGGTTTTGAGGCTGTGACACCAAGGGGCGTGACACCAAGGGGCGTGACAAAGCGGCGGTATGTGAAGAGTTGGAATGAGAACAGCATATTTTCTCCTTTTTCAGCCAACTTTAATTGGAAATTGTCACAAGGTCAAGAGGTATCATGGGCCCTAGAACTTACACCAAGATTTAGAGGCAATGTCGACTGGAAAAGCTTCTTTTAAATATTGATATCAAATAATAATATTAAACAAACAGATAAAAAATCTAAAGTTAAGAGAGTAAATACCAGCTTTGTTCAGTTCATCCAGGCATTAGTACATCATCAGATATAGCATCTGGTGTACCTGGCAAGTGTACATAGGCTGATCAAAACAAATAAAAACTAATAATTAAAAAAGTGTAGTTCAATGAAAAAGAACAAAGTAAGACAAAGTTAAATAATGTTGCATGGATACTAAGACAGCGCCAACATGATTAGGATAATTATCTATTCAGCTTAACTTTAATGAGACAATGGATGTTGTGAAGCATGTTTTGGATTTGTCTAAAGCTTTAACTCCCTGAGGAACACGTTCTTTATCCCTTAGTAGCTGACTACGAGACTTTGAGAATCTCATGATTGCTGTTCTGTGCAAAACATTTGAGAGTGAGCGTACTAACTCTTGAATTAATTCCAGTGAGTGTGTGAGTTCTACATCATTTTTACGCTAGCATACCTACTGTATTACCGCCAAACCCGTTAAATCTCTGTATGACAAATCCACAGGACTGATAGGAATCAGGCAGCTGGGAAAGGCCATACTGAGTCTTCCATCGCAGGAGCAAGGAATTGTGGGATGGCAATATCGCCTTCCTTCCCTGAAGCTCTTCTTCTCAGCATTTCCAGCTGATCTTATCACGGCTACCAGTGAAATACTTCATTTAGAAATCTTTGCAATCAAAAAAAGGCATTTAAAAACACACTCCTGAGGGCAGCTGGAGCAATCACGGCAAATGCTGACAGAACCTGTGATCTTAATGGCAAACAAATGCTGCTAAGTGTTGTATATAATGGTTGCATTTGCCTTACTCCTATTGCGTTCAAGGTAAAGTCTTTTATGATATACATTTAAAGAACACCTATGGTGGTTTTATGGAACATTACATTGCCATTTTTTTTTGCCCATTTGACTTTTTTTTACATTTAAGCTTTATTGCAAGATGCTCCAGCTCAGCAATTACAAAACTTTAATGTCTGACCGAGCTGAGTGCCATTATTACACAGTAAGTTGCACAATCACGAGTAAGAAATAACAGAGCTGAAACCTGTCTGTTCCAGGTGCTATAGAAAATTCAGCTGGCTCAATTTGGGTTTGATGAAAATGAGATCCCTCCTCTCACGGCAATAGCTCTATATTTGATACCTGCAGAGACACCAATAACGCTGCTTCCATTCATGCTACGGTGTAAACCCCATTTAGCAGCCTACTTTTGAATTGAATTGATACCATATGGTCAAAATTCTTCACCCCAGAGCCTTAGTTTGTTGGCATCATCATTGCGAGAGGCGATAACAGGAGATGGCTGATTTCCCCGCATTGTTTCCTTTTATTATATCCCGCTCACATCACTGAGCAGCGCTTCTGAATGCAGTGAAGTATGCTTTGCTTCCTGCGTGCTGTGAAATGCTGTGGCCCCTGACACCGCCGGGGCTTTACTGCTGACCCCGGATCCTTGAAAACTCGGCAGAGTGCTGCAGCTGGAATTGATGTACGAGGCTGAGTCAATAAATGCTCCATCTCCTGCAGACCTGATTAGACTCGCGCTCTTTCTATCAATGCTGCTTTTGGGGCTTGTTGACTCCCTCCAGTGCCTGTGACCTGCCTGTTTGATTTCTCTAGCCTCTATACAGCCTGGTCTAGGTGAGAATATTGATACGTTTGCAAATAACAAGAATGTGACTCCTAGGGGTGCTCACATAGGTCACATACAACATAAAATACATAGATAAGCCCTAGTATTGAATAGAATAATATGAGTTCTAGGGGTAATATACACGATATACAGGTTAGATATGTCTACACTACTATTAATAGGAATTAAGTATTAAGTCGCCTCTAGGAGGGGAAGAGATTATTTTTTAATTCACATCACAAACAATGTGAATATTGTGTATATTTATGTATAAATGTATGTGTATGTGCATAACTTGTATTTGTAGTCTGGATAGCTTGTTCAGAAATGTCAAATCGTGTGAAGGATAGGGCTAATAAGCTGTAGCCAGCACTATTATGATCATTGCTATGATCTTTTGACAATGATTCATTAATTTACGGCTGTGTACACACTGGGGTGCAAATCGGTTGTAATAATTTACACCGATCAGCCATAACATTAAGACCACTGACAGGTGAAGTGGATAACATTGATTATCTGGTTACAATGGCACCTGGCAGTGGGGGGGGGGGATATATTAGACAGCCAGTGAACATTTTGAACTTTGAACTTTGTGTTGGAAACAGAAAAAAATGGGCAAGCGTAAGGAGGATGTGAGCGACTTTGACAGGGGCCAAATTGTGATAGCTAGAGGACTGGGTCAGAGCATCTCCTGTTCCCGCTCTGCAGTGGTCAGGACCTACCAAAAGTGGTCCGAGGAAGGAAAACCGGTGAACCGGCGACAGGGTCAGACCCGAGGCTCATTGACGCACGTGAAGAGAGCGAAGGCTGGCCCGTGTTGTCCGATCCAATAGAAGAGCTACTGTAGCTCAAATTGCTGAACAAGTTAATGCTGGTTCCGATAGAAAGGTGTCAGAACACACAGTGCATCGCAGTTTGTTGGGTATGGGGCTGCGTAGCCGCAGAGCAGTCAGGGCGCCCATGCTGTCCTAATATTATGGCTGATTGGTGTAGGTCAAAGAAGTTAAAATTAGATCAGAAAATTCATGGATACTTTTAAGGTCGACTGACTGCATAAATGCTGTTTCTACCATATTAAGGATATGATAATGAGGAAATGGTCTTTTTGGGGGGTTTCTTTGGTATGGAAATGGTTAAATTACAACATATTTTTTATTGGCATCATACAGATTTTGCACATGCAAAAAATAGATCTAGATATTCAATTCTACTCTGTTCTTTTGAGCTTCAGTCTTGAAATATAGGTATCATAGTTTTAGAACTCACGTGAAGTGTTTTGAACTCGGCAACAGCTAAAAAAGAAAAGCTGGGCACATGGGTTGAAATGTACAACTGTAGAGCCAGCGGGACAGAGATGAGTAGATGAGGGTTCTGCTCGCAGCTCAAACAGTGTTTTCATTAGACATTCATGCTAAACAAACCTGAGCTGCTGACAAAACGGAGCTCAAACAGAGAAGTTATTAACACTTTCCTATCAGTCCTTCGGCAGCAAGCATAGACACACTCAGCCCAGCTAATGGGATCATGCTGTGCAGCAGATAGGAAGTTCCATGCTCAGATAACGTCTTCATAGTGTGAGTGGGCGAGTGGTGATAGAGGGGACAGAGAGTGAGA
Organism: Sebastiscus tertius; assembly: GCA_916701665.1. Taxonomy (NCBI): domain Eukaryota; kingdom Metazoa; phylum Chordata; class Actinopteri; order Perciformes; family Sebastidae; genus Sebastiscus; species Sebastiscus tertius. The sequence continues at coordinate 81,784 of CAKAOH010019232.1, forward strand.
GCTGTGCTCAAGACAAAGCACCTTTTCTTATCGATAATTGCTTGGCAACAGTGAATCAGCTACCTGATTACTTGCTGATTACTCTAGCTAACTGCAGGCCCTCAAACAACTCTATCAATGCTGCGCTGTGATTATATCTCTGACCAAATTGCTGGCGCATTGAGAGCAGGGCATATTAATCCAATTAAGTGTTCATTGGCTCTATTTAGCATTCGGTTGATTTCAAAACGAGATCAAGTACGATTTGGCTTCCATTGTGCACATCCAATCTTTCCAAGGATGTGTTTTGAGTTACCAGGCGGCAACCTTGGTTAGATAGAAGTCTATGAGTGAACGAACCTACTTCACACTTGATTTATTACCTCAGTAAACATTGGAAACATGAGTTCATGGTCTCAATCGCTAGTTTCAAGTTTTTATTCAATACAGCATGGTGTTCATTTAGTAAATTATGGTCCCATTTAGAGTCAAATAGACCATAAAGCAGGAGATGCTTTAGGGCGGGGCTACCTTGTGATTGACAGGTCGCTACCACGGCGTTATCCGTTGACCCTTTCACTGTGTGTTTTTAAGTTAATTGTAACATTTTGGTCGCCTAAAAACGTCTTGTTCCGCTTTCCGTTGTACTTCTGGTTACAGAAAACCAAGCTGGCGAGGGCCAAAATGTCGAAAGGCTTCAAAACCGTAGTCTGCAAACCAATGGGTGATGTCACGGTGACTAGGTCCACTTCTTATATACAGTCTATGTAAGTGACTGATGTTAAAATGCATGCAAAACACAACACTTGACTTTAATCCACTAGTTTTACACTGTTGACCCTAAATGTACATGAACACCTTCAAGCAACTTAACCTCATGACCTATGGTTACATTGGAAGAGTGCAGAGTACAGAGGCCAAACAAATGTATGTATATAAAGTATAATTCAGGCTTTAACGCATTTCTTGTAAGCTTCAAAGGATATTTTGGGCATCTTGATGGTCCTATCTCTCACCCCAGGACTCCTGTCACTAGTCTCTAATAAAGGCCATATATACAGTATATACAGTATAACTGTTAGTCAAAGGCAAAATGGCTTCACAAGCTTTTTTAGTCCGGAGCTAGTATGCTTAAAGACCAAAGTAATTAGGCTGCACAAACATTAGAGAATTTTTAAGCTTCAAAAGCCACTGTACCTTGAGGCTATGTCAGAACTGAGACCCTTGTTTCCATGGTAACAAATCGCAGTGGTACCACTGACCCAGCAAACTCTGCTCTCTCACCCACCACGTATCCCCAGATACAGAGGTGACTGCATCTTCAGAAGCACTTACCCTGGTCCTCCTCTGATTTTCTGATATTCATTTATATGCATCCAGTGCCATGTTTTTGCATTTTCTTAAATGCTCCTAACTGCAGGATTAATTGCAAAGTAAATGTGGCTCAACAGGTTGAGGTCGTTACTCAATCAGCCGTGTTTTTGAGTTTTAATTTGTCACTCAGAAATTAATATAGTCATGAATCACACAGCTTTGTGCATCTGATGCCAAGCAGCCTGTTGCACCAGTCATGAGAGAGTTCAAGCTTAGTTTGAACACAATGTATGCAATAACTTACTAAAATTGGGTTTCAACATACAAGTTAAAGCAGGTAATGTATTGGTACCACGGCGGAACAGTTAGGAGAATGGTGGGGATTAATATTTGAAGTGCGAGAGGAAAAAATTCCTTCTGATATTTACACCAGGAGCACATTTCCAGTGACAGACTACATCATCTTTACATTCATGATGACACTGACATGCACGCTCAGCCTTGTGCTGCACCGTGACTTTATGCTGCTTCACTTCACCTGAGATGGGAATTGCCGCTGGCACCACTTGGTTGCTTTTAAAAAAAAAAAAAAAAAAACACTTGGAACTGTTGAGGTGTTGACTTCAGCAGAATCTTTTCCCCCAAGATGGATGTTTTCCAAAGACTTTAGCTGATGTTGTTATAATCTATGACAATATTTATGTGTTATACCGTCATCCTCACCTTAGAGTACAAAAAGTACCTTAGAGTCCAAAAAATACAAAGCGATCAATAAATGTCTGTTGAATTAATCTAATGTTAGTTACTTGGCATTTGACATACGCTACGTTCTGTTTTTTTTTTTTAATAAAGTCTTGTAAGCCTATTAATTTCTGTCATAGTTGGTCTCTTTCTTTCCTTATTTATCTGAAAATGCAATGCAATGGATTGTCAAGAATCTGGCGATACGATACAAATCATGATACAGGGGGTACCATTCAATATATTGCGATATGTTGTGATTATTTGGTATAATGAACACGCCACCATGTGCATCAAATCAGAGAAAAAAAGTTGACTTTTTGAAGCAATCATATGTGCATTTGCATTTATGGGGGGTTATGGGGTAAATGAGCAAATTAGCAAGTTCAATGTGAAACTAACCTTTTACAGCCAAGCAGTAAGAGTTGACTTTACTCTTGAACTTAGGGATCAAACTTATCTTCAGCTGGTGCAACGGGCTGCAGCACTCTGTCTGAAGACGAAATATTTGTCTAGTCTGTCAGTCTGTGTTTGTGAAAAGCTTGTGTTATTGATTTTTCTGCCTACAGGTAAAATCACCAGCTAATGAACAAAGCCCAGGAAAGCTGTCAAGGGTGCTGTCAAAAGCCATTTTAGGAAACAGATGAAATCACTACCTGAGCAGAAACAGACGTGTTGAGAAAACATCCAGGCACCGGAGACATCAATTACAACACAATTACTCTTGGAATGCACTGAAGATCACAGCCTGATGATACATCACGGTCAAGTAATGTCATTCTAACAATCGACGACTAGTCACAAAGATTTTTCACTGACTCTTAATAACATGACATTTCTTTTGAAGACCGTCCCGGGCAAATGCGGAGACAGGAGCAGCTGCGGCAGCTGTTCCAGGTCAAGGCCAACTAAAGACAGATGTTCGCCTGTTACAAAGTTTCCTTTTAGCCTTTAAATCCTGACTTAAAGGGATAGTTCAGAGCTTGTGATGTGGGGTTGTATGAGGTATTTATCCGTCCATAGTTTGGAGAATCAGACAGGAGTAGCAGCATGGATGTGAAGAAATGTACTGCTGTAGACAGGGGGGGGGGGCAGCAGCTAAACGGATTTTAGACACCTAAAAAAAAAATCAACATCAGTTTAAGTGTTTAGAATATTTTCACCACTTTACCTCGCTGTCAGATAGATCTTTCCAACGGGGAACTGAAGCCATTATCTATCGTCTCTTCAACGCCACCAGACTCCCAGCAGTAAATTTACCTCAGAGAACATGGGAGTTGCTGGTCTACCGCTGCCTCGATCGGTTAGTTTGTAATTGTGTGACTTTGGTGTTTAAAAGGGTTAGTTTGGATTCAATTACTGTTTTTCTTAAAGGAGTCTGGCGGTGCTGAAGAGAGTGTAGATAACAACTTTAGTTCCCCGTCGGAAAGTCCTGTCTGACGGAAAGGTAAAGCGATGAAAGTATTCTTAATATAACGTACAGGTAAACAGATATAGATTTTTTCTTTAGGTGAAAAGAGAATACGTTTGCTGCTGCTCCCGTCCACAGCAGTACATCGCTTTGCTCCCATGCCAGTACTTCTACCGTCATCTACTGTAGGTAATACACTGACTACTGATAAGTACCTCATACAACCCCACTTCAAAAAATCCAAACTATCCCTTTTATCACTTCAGTCCATCCTTTATCTCAGCATCAATGAATTTGTCATTTGAACACTGACACTTTTATTCTTTGACCTTCATTAGTCTATAACATGTGTAGTAGTGGGTGTGTGTTGAAATAGGATTCTGGCCATGTGAAAAACATTATTTAACAACTGGCATTAATTCATATCAGGAATTATTTGTGGAAAAAAAAGTCAAGTCTGAGTTCAATTACACAATAATATTCTTTCTCTTAAGCTAATAGTTCAACATTTGAGGAATTACATTTATTTTCTTTCAATCTGAGAGTGAAATAAAATGACAATTTATGCAAATGCCAACAGTAACAACAGCTGTTAATACGTGTAGCTTGAGTCATGAGTGAATAAGAACATTACATATTAAAGGTGATGTGTATTGACAGCACTGATAAACAGTTAGAGCAGGTGTAGGAAGAGTTGTGTGACTTACAGCGGACCTCCAGGTACATGTGCTGGTTGTCCTGGCCGATGGAGTTGCTGGCGGTGCAGAGATACTGGCCGGCGGACGTGAACAGGACGTTTTTCAAGGTGAGCGAGGACACCCGTGCGTGGCTGCGTACCACAATATTTCTATCAAGGCTCTACAAAGAAGAGGAGAAAGTAATTAGTCTCACTTGTAAAGCCTGACATTTTCATGGAAATGGAAGCGTGTCTTGCTGCTCCCTCAGTGATTCCCTCAGCTGGTTTATGAGAGTTTTTATATCGGTTGGTTTAAACACAGAACGCTTCCTGCAAAAAAAAAAAGAGAAAGACTTTGTCTGGAATAAACTGGATAATAACTAAAAAAACATAAAAGATGAAATGGGAACTGAACTTCATCAACTAAACAAACTAAAGATACTGTTTGATTGGCAGGTGACCTGCAGTGTGAACTGCAGAGTAAAAACACCACGTGATGAGCAACTGGATGGAGACAACATAAAAGATTCAACTGCAATAAGATCTTAACACCACAGAGACAGAAGAGTATAAAGAGAATGTGAGAAGCTGCTGCCTTTGATTTATTATGGAAAAAAAAAATGATACGGCTGGTGTTATTCTATATTTTTCTTATTGTAACATGAGCGCCACAGACAGGATGTGAACTACAACTAACTAGGGATTTGTTGATGATAAGAAAATATAGAGATACACCAGCCTTTAGCCTTCTCTAACTAAGATTCAAGTTCTAGGCTACAAGGCAAATGTTATTGTCCCTGGTTCAGGAAATTCAGCTGGACAAGGTCAACACATTCTTACTCCCAATTTGTCAAATACCGACGCTTGGTCAGTGACCCTACGCTTCAAATTACAACGCTCTAAGTACCCCTCTAGCGTCAGTATCGGACATATCAGGGCGTGTCAATATATGCTTGTTACATGCATGATGTCTTTTCAAAATAAACTTCCGTCTTCACAAGAAGTTAAATTTAGGCAAAACAACCACTTTAGTTAGGGTTAGGAAACAGTTGTGGTTGACGTTAACTTCACTGACTAACGAGTCACGTGACTAATGACAGACGTGACGAAATAAGTCACTTAATAACATTGGCTTTCAGTTTCTTTAGTTTTTAGTGAAAGCCCAGGTCTTATACAGACACTAAAGGGTGCCTCCGTGCGTCGGTATCAGACGCCGAGGGGCACTGACCAAGTATTTGACGAGTTGGGAGCGATACAGGTTGACAACAGCAATCTTAAAATCATACATATACTGTATACCAAACAAATCAACTTTGTCTCTCACACATACAAACAGCAACACAGTGGACATCCACCGAGAAACTATCCCTGCATCACCATGGGAATCAGCGAGAGCACAAAGAGCCCGGTGAAATAAACATGGAGCTCCTACAGCACGTCGATTGCTGTCCCTACTATTTAGCAGTCTAGTTGCAGGCTTACAGCCAGTTTAATTGCATTTGGAACACTATAATTGCAGTTGTGACAAATGAATTGTTAAACCTTGTTTTTATTTTCCCCTCAGCAGATCGCCCTCATTGCCCTGCCTATATGGGTGAACCTGTTGTATTGTGGATAGGCAGGGTCACCGAGGATGCCTTATTCAGGGTTAGCTCTCAGCGCAGGTGCAGCTGACATCTGGAGTCTCCAATGACCTCACTTGCCTTTTTAATCAGAGGCTGCAACCTAAGTTCATCTGCAGAAAATACAAAGATGAGACCAAAGGACAGAGTGCTTTGTGTTCTGCTCTTTGTTCTCTGTGATGCTTCAGATTGAGTGTGTTGCCAAAAAAACTAATGCAAGCTTCCCACCAGGACACAAATTGAGATATAAAATATGCTGCAGAAGGTAGCAGGCAAAAAGAGATATCAATAATGAAGAAGAGCCGTGTAGCAGGCCCTATAAAAACTCTGGCTGTTAAAAATAAAGTAACAGCTTTTCTTCCCTCTGGGCGACACCTAGTTCAAACCAACAGGGGATATACATCTTCCTTCTACCTGCCATGATTTGCTATTAATATTGCAGGCATTCTAGGTGCTTCAGCGTTTATGTTTTATAAATAATTGAATGCTTTTTGTTGTATTAGCATTATGGCACAAAGTGACATCCTCTATAGAACAGAGGGGGATGCAGATGTGGCAGAAACATTTCTGCTGTTTACTGAAGATCTGAGGGAGTGTCCTGGAACATTTTTGAAAGGGCAGCATTAATCTTGCCTTACTGCAGTGACACAAGAAGAAGCTGCACTGGGCACACTGTTGGACTATAAACAGGGATAAGGTTAATGGAGAATAATACTGTAATGTCACTACAGAGGTAGAAGTAAACAGGCAGACCTTTGAAAAAAGGATTTATCCATTAATTCATATGAATGGTTTTAATTTTCCTACTCTGATTCGTCACCGAATTAATTATAGCGGTGGATTTGTAGAGGAAGGCGTGGGGGATGACGTTACGGTCGGTGTAGTCCCTGCTTCTTTGCTTTGCTTTGTAGGGCAGAGCTGACAGGGTTACATAACTTGTCAATACGTGTGTCTCGCTTGTTATATATTCTGTACTACAACTATAGGAGAACACTGGAGCCAGAGTCTGCTCCGGCTGTGAACAAACAGTATGTGCCGCTTCTTTATTTTCACTAAATTGAAATCAAAGCTGACACAAGGGGTCGTTTTTCACAGTAACCAAAGGTGCGAGAACCTTTTTTAGTTTGGGGAGGATTCTATTTGTTCGTGTCAGCACCTCTCCAACACCTGTACAGCCCTACTGGCTCTATAAAAAGATGTTAATGCTGCATTAATGTCATATGGGATTTTTATAAATACATAATGCCGACTAGGAACAACTGTTCATATTACGGTAATTACAAGGAGGGCATGGGAGAGCAACTAACTCCTACTTGAATTGCGAAGGCTAGTCAGCAGTCAACACGGCAAATCATCTAATAAATACAAGATAGTATCTTAAGACTACAGCTCTGTCTGCCCAGATCACCAAGGTTGGATCTATTGGGGATAAAACTGTAGAGCCGCAGTTAAGTAAATTTGTATTTAGCGTATTAACAAGGAATTTTGATCTGACGATGGCACTAGATGACAAGTCAGGGGATCACCAAACTCATTACAATCGGCCTCGTGGGTAACATGGACGTCTGTTCCAAATTTCTTGGAAAGCAGTCCAAATAGTTGTTTTCACCCTGGAGCGAAAAGGCTCGAGAAACTATAGATTCTAGCTCTTTTCCACTGGGAACTTTAGTAAAATAAGTAGGCATGGAAAGTAAGCTGTTGTGGGACAGACAACAAAAGGAAGAAGTGGAGCTGATATTGTTATCGATTTCATTTCACGCTAATGCTGAAGCGGGGTCTGGCACAAGCAGCACGGCGGACCCATGAGGGCGTGAAGCATGTCAAACTACTTTGTAGTCTTTCAGTTTGCCCTCCAGCACGCATTGGGATACTTAATTCTGCTTTAATCTTGTGTCATCTTTTTACAAAATAAAAAATAAATCCCTGCATTGTTTGGCTGTGATGTATCTATGTTTCTGCCAGACGCAAACAAATCCTCTGGTACTTCTTTTCTTTTCTAATTGCTGACTGTAGCTCCTCTGTATGGCCTCCTAACCTTAATTACAATCAAGGGTCATTTGTCCAACAAGCATTCTCCATTGTTCTTCTCTTTTAACGGATGGGTTGCCCTACAGATGCTAATAATAAAATGGTTGTTACTGTTGTGTTTGCTGTTACCCCCAGATCTGCTCGACTGATCAAGATTGAAAGCACTGCCGGCAACCCCTGAAAGTTCTTGCATTTAGTAGGCTATTACCTCCTGAGCAGGACCTACTGTATGTTCTTTATATTATTCTGGAGTTGAAAAGGACAATTAGGTTGATGAAAGTAGAGCTGTGTGTCCTTAGTAGAGCTGAGCTTGACAAGCTGTCCAAAAATGGCCACTGTGCCTAGAATGTGATTAACTGTCCCCCCAATCCGAGGGCTGGATCCTCCTGCAGGATGTGACACGTGAAGGTGAACCTGAGCCTCCTCCAGAAATTAAAACTAATGGTGCATTCAAGTGGTCCTTGTCAACTTAAGTCAAAAATGTTGACATT